>CAAKHG010014736.1:0-19382 GCA_901007715.1 Dactylopterus volitans
AACTGACATCTCACTGAAGATTGCCGATGGTCTTTGGCACCAGTCATCATCAGTAAAACAAGAGGAACGCTCTCCAACATCATGTAATCACAGACTATCTTCAAGGACAAGCAGGAATCTCGGAAGTTTAAGTTTGGACCTTGAAGCTCATGTGGCTACTTTATATGCAATAGATTAAATTTGATAAAGATTTTATTACTTGGAAATAAATGTGGATTCATAAGCCAAAAAAATATTTAGGTCACATTGTCTGCACCGTGTACAGCTGCCTCAGTGTTAACTTTTTGCTGATTGAATTGATCATCTGACTATAAAAAAAAAATAATTTAGCAGAAATGGGTCAGTATTTATCTGCGTAGCGATAATGTGGCAACTGTATGTAGCAGCTCAGTAAAGGCCCCACGACCTCAAATGCATTTATACAAATTTAAGTTTCATTCTCCTCTAGTTTGATGACTGGCTGCGGGAGGAGGTTCTGGCTTCATCCATGATTGAGTGAATTCTTAGACTGCAATCACACCTCAGACTTAATGACTGGGTGTGTGCTTCCTCTGGATGACAGGATGACAGCTCTCTGCGACATACCTGACGCTGCCAGACTGAACCTGGCTTCTCTGCTGCATATATGGTATTTAATTAAATTTTGTTCGTTTTGAACAGGATTTCATCTTGGAGCACTACAGTGAAGATGGAAACAGTTTCGAAGAGGAGATTGCTGACCTGATGGACCTACGACAGGTAGTGAACAGTCTCGGGTGGCATGAGAATCCTGTGACACATGTTGCTTTTCCACACAAGTGGTTGCTACATGACACTGTGAAAACAAAAAGCTAAGTTTGAGATCAGCCCTCTACTCTTGAGCATGTACATGTTAAAGAAACATACAAAACTCCATGACCTCATTTGTCTCAAGACCATGGTTGTCAAAGTGTTGGTTCACCCAGATCAACCAATAGCACATTTTCTCACCCATCTAATGTACTCTGACGCCGTGCAAATATTTTTGGTTTTGTTTGCTGAGGCGAGGAGACATCTCTCTCTTAGATCTCTGCCACCGCCTATTTACAGTAGAGGAAAGATTTTTTTTTTGAACAGCATGTGATGCTCAAGTCACTGGAGATAGCATCTGAAAAACGGCACGCCATCCTACCAAAGGCATTGTCCCAGTCAGTCTTTATTATCCGGAGATCTCACAGTAAACAGGCTTTCAAAAGATCTAGTCCTGATGTCTGATTAGACCTGTTGTAACTTTTAATACTGTGAGCAGCAAAAACAAACACATACAAATCTTAATTCCACTTGGTGGCACAAAGGCAGATGAAAAGATAGAACAGTCAAGGTTGATACACACTGTTGTGTTTGGATGTCACGTTTTTTGCAAGACGGATGCGAGTTAACTGATCTTTTTTTTTTTTTTTTAATGTGCTGCCATGTAAAAACAGCGCTATGTCCTGCATGTCACCATTTGACATCATTATGACAGACTATTTGCTCTTCTTCATCTCGCAGGCTTGCAGAACACCAAGTCGAAATGAGGTGGGCGTGGAGCTGCTAGCCAAATATTTCAGCCATCTTCCTCTAATGGAGAGTCGATTCTTCTCGCCAAGCCATCAGACTGGACTCTTTTTCACCTGGTACACACTAATTATCACCAATTATAACCCATCAGGAACGGAGGCAAAGATCAATAACTCATATCTGACTGCAATTATCACACAGGAACAAAACATTATCAAGAAGTCTTTAATGTAATTATGAGCCCATACACGGGGCTTTGATGCCAAACAGAAGATGCTCCGTAATGTTAAGTTACTTCCTTAAATCTATGGCTCAAAAGATATTTCTCTGCTTGAGGAAGGCAGGCCGTTTTTGGCTCATGTTGAAGAAAGGGGAATAATTTTATTGCAAGTCCATTTAAGATGCTTCCTGCTGCTGTGTACAGGTGTTACAAGTAGAGAAGAAGCAGGGTAGGATACAATGAAAGGCATGCAGGCATTGTTCTTTTATTGTGTAATTATTTTGGGTCTGAATGAACGCTACAGGATGCACAGGAGCTACACATATGTTACGGCTTCAATGGTGCTGGAGTGTTAGACCATGTGGAATAAGAAAAATGTTAACACAGAACATATGATAACATTAATCTGTAGTATCTTTTTTAGCTTCTTAATTATCATAGTTTAATATCCTGTTTGGCACTTGGGATGTTTTTTTTTTTTGTTTGTTTGTTTTTTGAAATCCACCCAACAAAAAAAAAGTAGTGAAATCCACATTTCCTTCCTGCAGGTATGACTCATTCACGGGAGTGCCGGTGTGCCAACAAAATCTGTCACTAGAAAAGGCCAGCATCCTCTTCAACATGGCCGCCCTCTACTCCCAGATCGGCACCCGCTGTGACCGGCAGACCATAGGTGGCCTGGAGGAGGCCATCTCTTCCTTTCAGAAAGCAGCAGGTATAATAATATAAGGTTTAGTTAGGTTTCTTTTCTTTTCATATTTATCAGTTTTTTTTAATACAACCATGAGAAAAATGTCAATAAAAGATCAATATGAGAGTAAATAAGCTCTTGTAATGCCATGACATCAGAAGCTTTTAAGGGAGTAGCATGCTGGCGGTCATCATCAGCATGCTCACTATTTTCACATGCAAATCAGCCAGTCATGATGACCCAGATGCAATATTGTATCCAAACTGACAACTTTCCTTTCCTCTTGCAAGAACCTTCACAGTAAAAAGTCAAACAGTGCTTGGAAATGGATTACTAGAGTGAACCCAGCCTTACTTTAAGAATTCCGTATGTGCCAGTCTCCACCCTCTGACTACATGACGGAGACTAAATGCTGCTGATGCTTGTTTGGCTTCTCATGTCATGTGGCTGAGTTCCACAGAAGCACCAGTCATATGAACTGGTTTCCCAACCTCTAGATGTTTTAGGAAGCTCGGACCAGTCTTAGTAGAAGTATGACTTGGCAGGATGAGGAGTGTTGCAGTATAATTACAGCTCTGACCATTCCAGGGCTTGGGTTATGTTGCTTTATGGCTATAATTTAGGCTTGTACGAAGTAAAACAATTATGCTGTTAGGAGGAACATTTTCGCCAGTTTAAAGAGCCAGTAAAAAAAAATGCAAGTGGGAAGTGATAGGCAGGGACGCTATCTGGTGAGGAGCTCCAGCTTATTCCTCGGCAGATCGTGTTTTGCTGCAGTTCCCTTTAGCCAGAGACACAAAGTGGTTTCGAGGGTAGGAGGAGCCAGCCAGCAAATGGCAGAACCTTAGAGGAAGACTAGCAACTCAGTGCTCTGTTATTAACTTGTCTACATCTGCAAAATAAGAGGGAGGCATTCTCAGTTGGAATGCAGATGGTCTTATTGCATCCATCAAACATGAAAACCTAATTTGAGAAGGTTTGGCTTAATTTTAAAGAAGTACATGATATTGATCTAATGCTAGCAGTGGGCTTTTCCCCTGTGATGGATGGTGTAAAGTAACAGGCCTTAGAGAAGGAAAGTGGTGATTGAACATGCACTGCAGAGTCCCTCAAGAAACCATGTGTGGAAGAGTTTGATCAATTAGGGTCATTACAGCAGCATGATGAAGAGACCAAACCTCCATGTTTGTTGGCCTGCAAACTATGCCCCTTTCCAAATTGGACTAATTGAGTGTGTCCAATGAAAAATAACTGTAGCCCAACTTCAGCGACTCCATATTTCCTTTCTGGCGGAGCAATAATGTAAGTAAACAATAGGCCACTGCAGAAAAAATAAAACACCAGTCTACTTGAATATCAGTGTTTCTTACTTGTGCTCGCCCTCCTCTTTATTAGCGTAACAGAGGTACTTGTTGAATGTTGGGGAGTGACATTTCATAAATCTGAGTTTGTCAGAAGCATCATACAGTGTCCTTCATAACCCCTCATTCCCAGATTCAGCTGGAATCCATGCATGAGACGAGCACCCACCCTAGAGAAGTCAGGGATAATCAACATCTGAGTGTGTGTGCATAACAGTATAAAAGGCGTGACGTGAAGGCTTGACATGGAGTCAAGCTCTTTATGGCTGCCTCTGCAAAGTGCCTTTAAAACCATGTAATAGCTAGGTGTTGATTATCTTACTTATACCATGGATGTTTACCAACACTATAATATAACAACAGTAAGTGTAAGTTTGTACTGAAAGTTTCCAAATGACGATTAAAGGTTATGATGCAAGAGCTTTCCATTCCAGTTAAATTCCAGTACCCATAACATCCAAGCCGGTTAGTCATTGTGGTATTTAAATTTCAACAGAGTGCAGTTAGTGAAGGCTATGGCTCCATAACCTGCGAATCTGTTTTAGTATTAAAATAAAGCTTGATTTCATGTCAAAATGGTCTCACAGTGGACCTTTTGAAAGCTTTCTTTTATTCCCTGTTTCGTCTTCTTCTTTGTCCCGTTCTTCAACATTTTCGTATCCTCCAAATAGATCGAAAGGAGTGTCAAAATCAGCCACGGGCGGTTTCCCTCCCATCATTAGCTTTGCGCATTCGCTGCAAGTTGCTTAACTCAGCTCAGTTGATTACAAAGATTTGACAGCCGTGCTCGTTAGTTACAGTTTAATCGCAGATGACTCTACAGCCTTAAAGAGAATTCCAGTACTTTTCAGCTAGGACCCTGTTCTCCTGTGTTTTTGGGTTGGAATCATAAATAAGACCAATTGCTTCAATCTGTTTAATATTGAGCAAGAACACAACAGTCAGCAGCAAAACCACAGCAATTCCTTGAAACACAATTAAATGCTGCAGTTGTCCCTTGTTAAAATACATCAAGTATAAAAGCTTGTTTTGCCACTGAGAGGCTCACGTTGTTATTAAGGGTTGTCCGGCAACTTTATGGATTTATGGTACCCACAATGGCTAATAATATTAGTCTACCTTCACGCTGCCTGCAGCAGGTTTCTCTGCTCTTAGAGCAGCAATTTCCTTCAAGGAAAAGTTCCTTGGTAGAGGATTTCCTGTGCTGTTTCTCTGATAATAGTTCTTCATCTTCCAGGTATCTTGAACCACCTGAAGGAGACGTTCACACACACTCCCAGCTACGACATGAGTCCCGCCATGCTGAGTATGTTGATCCGGATGATGCTGGCTCAGGCTCAGGAGTGTCTGTTTGAAAAGACTGCGCTACCTGGGATCCGGAACCAGTTCTTCTCTCTACTCAAAATGGCCCAGGAGGCTGCAAAGGTAAATGGCAGCAGATACACACGCACACCACAATGGTCATGGCAGAATAATGCTGCAGAAGTGCATGTAGAGTAATAATATTGCCAAAGAGATTGATTCCTCAGTTGTATTGGTGATTCTATTTAGGTGATTACCTTAAATGTCTCTTAAGCAACTCTATCCTTTTGTTCCTGACAGGTCTCAGAAATCTATGACCAGGTCCATCAGTCCATGATCCAGACGCCAGTCAAAGACAATGTCCCATTCTTCTGGTCCACCATGTCTAAAGTCAAAACCAACCATTACTGCTCCATGGCGCACTACTTTGTAGCATCTGCACTGCTGGACCACCAGCGTAAGAAAAACTACAGATACATTTTGTACAGTCTTGATGTGAAATAGATGCCTGATAGTGTTGAAGTGAAGTGAGAACTTAGGGGCAACGATTTAAACATGAAGTTTGCATGGGTTGTTAGTAATGAAGAAAGTAGTATTACTCCATAACAGAAATCTAGACAGTGTGTTTGACAGTGTGTTCATCCTACTGTAGAACAAAGTAGTTAACACAGATCTCTTCCTGTGTTGTGCATTTGCATTAGTAGCTGGTGTCAGTAAGTCCAAGTCAAGTACTAATTTTAGTGCAGCTGGCTGCCTCAAACCTGCTCTGAGACATTGGATGTGTGGCTTTTGAACACCCTGGAAAACCTGTTCTGTCTCTGAAAGTCCTGCATGGGCTCGGTTATGTCAGATGCCTGGGTCGAGCCACTTCCAGCCACAATGCCATTACATAACAGCTATTTAGAGACACTCAAACTCACTCACACACACATACAAACACGCTCTGTGGTAAAGACAGGCTAGGATTCCTGGAACTCTGGTCGATGGCAGGCCGAACTGAGTGTGAGAAAGGCAGCAAAAGAGTCGGAGGGGGAAAAGAGTTGGAGTTGGAGAGAAGACTAGTGGGCGATTGTGTAGCTTCTTACCACTGCCTCCATCATCAAGTGGCAAGGAGGGCGAGATAGAGAGTGATAGAAAGCAGGAGAAGGAGAAGGATAATTTTGTGAACAAAAAAAAAACACTCCAGTCTTTGATTGATGTGATGTTACTTAATTTGTGCCATGCTGCTTTGATTCCTACTGGTTTTTGCATTGTGGTGATGCGTTTTATGTAGGTTCTGTTGAGTGGAATGCTTTTGGTTTTTGGACTTTGGCCAAACATATAATAGAATCTTCAATCAGTTCATCTAAAATTAAGTAAAAACTATAATAAGTTCTTGCTCCTTTTTTTCTCACTGGTTCTGTAATTGTAAAAATGTGTCATCAACATCCGCTTTGAATGGCAGATGTGCTTTGATTTTTATCCCTTTTCATTTCCCGTGAATGTGGAAATTCCATTAAAGTGAAGACAAAATGAAAGGCTGATTAAACTGTACAGTGGATGGCCATAGTTTTGGGGCAGTGCTGCGTGAATGTGACAGCGCTGAAAAGAGGCACAACGGAGAAAAGCAACTTTGAGTTTGGCAGCTCATTAACAGATTCCTGCGTGACTGAGGAGAATAGAGCAATTAACCAGGAGGACTATAGAGAGAGAGGACTCGGCCCCAAAATAAGGACAGAGTGAAGACTGCTGCCGTAAACACGAGAACCGCAAGCACTGCGAAATAAAGCCGCGATGCTTTCAGTGAGGCAGACTGGTCAGGCGAAGCCTCAAGAAAGCTCTGGTGCTTCTGCTTTGCCTGCTAAACTTGGTGAACCAAGAGATGTAAAAGAGGTGACAGTTGACGCGTATCAAGTTTTGGGAGGTTTGCATCAAAGTTAGCTTTGCGATGTTTGACCTCTGTGTATGCAAGTATGCATGTTCCCAATGCCTCAACAGTTTCCACATGAAGGTAAAAAAAACCCTTGATTTTTAGTAGATGAATTTCTTCCAGGCAGCAAGTATAGCAAGAGTCCTTTGTTTCAGTATTGACGCTACTTAAAAATGTCAGTCACTGACTCCTGTTCTCTGTGTCCAGTGAGCCCCAGTGATGATGAAGACCAGCAAGAGAAGACATTGTCCCAGGTTTATGATCGCATTCCCGAGGGACGCTCTCCTCTGGACATCCTGAAGACGAAAGATGAGCGTGAACGTATCGGTAAGAGCGATCAGGCCAAGCCAGAAAAATGGACCTCATCTCGCCTGAGCCCCCCTCTTCATCTTCCTCCCTCTCTCAACCTCTTTATTCTCTCATTCACTCACCCTCTCTTGTATGACCATCTTCTTCCTTTTGTTCTTTTCCCAGGTAAAGCGCACATTCGTCGGGCCATCCAGGGCCACGAGGAGGCTCTCAGGATCTACAGCTTGTGCCAGCACTTGAACCGACTGGAGGTCCTCCAGGACATTTTGAAAGCCAGTCACCAGCGCTCGCTCAAAAAGTACAGTGAAAATGAAGGCGAGGAAGAGTTTGCTGACTACATAGAGGCGCCAGACATCATCTGTGAGTCATTAAGTGTTTTTTTTAGAGATCGATGAAAAGTGAACACGAGATGTTTGACAGAACCACAGAGAACCCATGATTGTGTTTTTCTGTATTTGAGTCTCTTTCTTCTGTTTGGGTTGACTTGGGTGCTGACCAGACACAACAAATTCTTTAGAAAATTAGAGCTAATAGAGAGCCGGAACCAACATGACACTGTGAGGTTCGTCTCTCAGGAAACCGTGTTGTGTGTTGTGCACCACACCTGCGATCAGTGACGTCTCCTCGCAGGGACAAATGATGCAATGTTTACTCTGCTCACTGCCTGCTCGCTCCCTGCCTACCTCTCGTCGCAGCAACAGTAAACATGTAAAATGACTGCCTCGTTTTTTTTTTGTTTTTTTTTTTTCCTCTTACTCTTCTCTTCATAGCTAAAACAGAGCACAAAGCAGAGATGGAGGTTCCTGCCACCATAAAGGTGAAAGTCAGCGACTTTTTCCACCGGCTGGTATGTGGGCTACTAATCTACTCACATTGCTGTTTTTCTGTGCAAATAAAATGGTTGGTTTTTCCAGTAATTGTTTCAAGATGGATTTGTGAGCTTAGAAATTTTAAAGGATGTTTGTGTTTATATATGCTATCTCTGAACACAACCAACCGAGAGTGAGTCTCCTGGAGGCTTTCACACAATTGACCGTAAGTTCATCCAAGGCTTCTTTAATTTCCAAAGCCTCATGGACAATCAGCCAGGGCAATGCTGCAAAAACTCAAAATTTTATCACAGGCTGGATATTTGTCCAATTTCTAGTCAAACGTGTTGCTATTAGGACAGGTGCCTTAAAAATGACACAATCTAAAAACAAGTCCCATTACCTGACTGGAATATTACTTGTTAGGACATTGTGTCTTATGTTAAGGTACTTAACTAGAAATGAGACAAATACATTTGGTAAGATTTTGACTTTTTGCAAAGGTGACACTAACACTAACCATGGACAGAGGTGCGCTGGAGGTGCTCTGGTTCTGGTTTGAAACACTGCTATGGTTGCTCTGGTTTTCTCTGAGAAGTATCTTTTACACACAAAAAAAAGCGTTCATGCTGTACTGTTTCCCATAAGAAAATCAGTATACACTACGAATTTAATTGCTACTGGGATCTTCCTATCTTTTACTGCGCTCTGGCTATAAGACGAACACTGACATCATCTGTCATTGGACCTGGAGTTTACTGTCCTCTGACAGAGATGGTCAGTAACCACTTCTTTCATCCAACATTGCAAAAGTTCCCAGACACCAGGTCCCTGTTCCCATTTTAATTTCCCTTCATCCCGTCAGTGACTGACATCTTTAACAATCTCAGCAGCGAGACTCAAATCTCTCAAGGGCTGCTGGGAAATGAATGAAAGTATACAACCAGAATGGTGATAATTAAAGACGCTGGGACAACAGGTGTCACCCTGGTGTAACATGGGATTGATTGAAAGGATGCCCCACCGGAAAAGGCGATAGTTGTCCATCAGCTTAAGTAGGACGCGCCTTTGTTGAATAAATATCTGAAATCACGGTTCAAATGTAAAGAGATTCTCCCTTAGTTTATGCCAAGCTCCTTGAATTCTAAATTCCTAAAGGGATGTCAGACTTGGGTAAAAAAGAAAAAAATCTGGCAAACCTGCACCATCATTAACCCCACATCTCCACACCGTCTCCTTTCAGGGGCCTCTGTCAGTCTTCTCCGCCAAGCAGCGCTGGACAGCCCCACGGACAATACAGCTTTGCCCTGAAGATAGAGACGTGGGTTTCAACTTGAAAGGAGATTCACCAGTCCAAGTGGTTTCATTAGACCCCCTCTGCTCAGCTGCTGTGAGTTATCCCATATTCCTCATGTCCAGCTAAACCGAGGATGATTGATATCATCGTATGCAGCCGGCCTTTGGTTTGAGACTGGAAATCTTTCAAAGGATATCCAGGAGTTCCCACAGTCATAAAAAAATTATGGAACTTAGAAAACCCTTTTTCTTTATCTGGGAAAGGTTTTGATTATTTTGGCTTATGTCAGAAATATGTCATGAAGAATTACCACAAATATCTACAGGTTGTAGTAGCATGCTTATCATAAATCCAGTTCAGCACTGTGTGACCCTTGTAACTCACACACACAGTACATAGCATAGGGGAGTGTAGGGGTGTGATCAAGACCCACTTGCCCCATTCATAGGTGTAAGACATCGTAAAAAAACCCAAAATATATATATATATATGTATATACATGAGAAAATCGGCCTACTTTTCGTTTGTAAAGTGGAACCCTGCAGTGTGTTTGCACCACATGTGCACTGCTCTCAGGCTTATGTTGCCACTCATTAATCATAGTAAAAGCGGAGCGGCAGCTGCCCTGCAGACGGTCATCATATGTTTCTTGCTCAATGCTGCCAGGAGGCGATGGTGCATAGGCACATACAAGACGTGGGAATTAGGTAGAATACTATGGAAAGGTTACGTAAAGTTAAAAGTAAAAATGTTTGGGAACCACAATTATCATACTTACATTTACAGTTTTCTGATGCGGTTTGAGGTAAATGGAATAAGTTGGTATGAATCATTAAGATCCATTGAATCTCATAATATCACAGTCAATCAATATATTTATTCAAACTTGGCAGAAAGGTCAATGTGTACACAAGGAGGAGGCAGTGGAATTTTTGGTGGTTAAAGGTCTTTGTGGCCTCTCAAAACATGTTTTTGGCCATAATTCATACACTGATGATAACAAAACCTCAGATAAATAGCTATCATTAGATTAAACAATGCGCCCCCTCACCCGATTTTGACATTTTATGCTATTGCTTTCGTGTCACTAACTACGACTTGACTGGGCACACAAACTCAAGATGGTAATTCTAGTTGTGTTGTGTTTGTTTGAGTTTTACGATGGTCTACCATAATTGGCTAATCGGGGTCACAGTTTACTCTCATTTCCATTAACCAATGCATCTGCGGTTTACGTGAAGGATGGGGTAAACAGGGTTAGCCATTATATGGGAACCATGTTACTGGAGAGCGCAGAAGATTAAAAAAGGCCCATGTTCAGTGCTTGCTTTTGTCAAACTTTAACAAAAGCCAGATGCATAGAATGCTCAATATTAACTCCCAGCAGCAGGGTCAGCTGGCTGGCAGTGGATTTGTCCACAGTCGGAGAGCTCGCATCTTGAAATGTCAGGCATGCTCGCACACCGAATATCAAATAAGTTCAAATTACACAGTCCTACCTGCTCAGTGAGCCTTTGATTAAATACAGTCATTCTCAGAAAGCTAAATGGGATTCAGCCTCAAATAAAGCTCAGAGACACTCCCCTCCTCCTCCTCCACGGGAGCTCTGGCGACTAATTTAATTAAGAATCTCAGTGTTTACGCTCTGCAGTCCTTTCAGTCTGACAGCTCATTAGGAGGTGCTGACAAAGAGCAGACTCTTATTATGCTCTACAGGCAAAGGATTAGTTGCATTACATAAACCTTAACTAGGCCAAACTCTTTCTAACTTTAATTCTGCCTTCAACTGGATTTTTGATTCGGAGCCAACTGACTCTGATTCTAGAATCGTCCCACCACTGGTGAAAGCTGATCACGTTATCAGACGGAGAGCTGAGCTCACACAGATTAGACAGACTTCCCACAGCTATGCATCAATGTGGCACACTTTGGAAAGTTGTGATCCTGCCACACACACACGCGCACGCTGCCAAGTGTTTTGCCTGTTAAAAAAAGAAAAAGAAAAAAGAAAAAAAGCTTTGTTCGGGATTTCTAAGACTGAACGTCAGAGTTTGCTCTGCTGAGCCAAGTTGCCCTCAGTGTGGTGAAGAAAAAGTAGGTTAACCTGACTTGGTTGCCGTTCAGACAAACTTTGAGCTGTAAATATTTACTACTGCCGTCTGGTGTGTTTGGGTGTGTTTTTTCACCGGCTCGCTCTTCCTCCCATCTTTTCCAGGCCGAGGGACTGAGAGAGGGCGATTACATCATCGCTGTGGGCGACACTGACTGCAAATGGATGAGCGTGAGCGAAGTGATGCGGCTGCTCAAGGACGTGGATGAGGAGGGGGTCGATATCCAGGTGGTCAGCATGATGGAGAGCAACCCTACCATGGTGGGTCACATCCCTTTGCTTCTTTTAAACAGACAGCAAAAGTAATCATGTCCAGTGTGTGTGATGGACAAAAAGTGACAGCAACATTGGTTTTTGCATTGGATGGCTAAACTGCATAATTAGTTTCAGGTTTCTCCTTGAGGTAAGGCTACATACAGTTTCCCATGAGGAAAAAATTGGATTCGACCTACAGCAGATTCCAGATGCACGTTTTAAAATAATCAGAACAGAGACCGAGCTGGTTAACAAAATAAAGTTGTTGGATTGCATTCTCAGATTTGTAACCGATATAGAATTTCTCAGAAAATGTTCGTGTTTGCAAGGAAATTACTGATTCAGCTCACCAGATCTTTTAAGGAGGGGTCGAGATTAGATTTTAGGTGGTGTTTTCGCATATATTTTCTTAAGTGCGACACAACAGTTGTGGCATGATTCTAGGTATTCACTGACCTCGTGTGGCAAAAACGCTGATATAAATCCAAACTGCCTGAACACACTTGTTGAGCCGAGTCTTAAAGTGCAGAGAGCAGCCCAATGCTGACACAAAAACTAACACATGCGCCTCTCTTCCTTTGTGCCCATGCAGCCCTCCAAGAGTGCCACCTTCTGCGGAAACCTGCCGAAGACCTACTCCATGATTTGTCTGGCCTACGACGACGACGAAAAGAACCCCAAGTCCCGCAAAGTGAGCAAGAAGACATCGTTCATCAACTGGGGTCTGAAGAACAAGCTGAAGAGCGCCAGCACCCTCAGCCTCCCCACTGCCCACCAGGCCGCCCCCATGCCCTGGAACAAGCCCTGCCCCACCTTCCCAAGCTCCAGCACCTACAATGACAGCGCCCTCTACTGAGCCGGCTGCAGGCTCCTCACTGTCTGCTAGCACGAGTGCAGCACGCCTGCCGAGCCTGTTGGGGCCGTGTATAGTACTGTGCTGTACTCATACTGGACCTGTTGTGGTGCAGCGTCGGCGCCCTTTTGGCTTTTCCCACTGGAGCGCTGCGTGGTGGTAGCCCGTGTGGCTGGCGTGTCACCAGTGTAATGTTGACACTGGGAAGTGGTCACGTCAAACGCTGAGCGTGGGCGCCGGCGCCGGCACACGGGCGCCCACCAAACACTGATCAGTACCTGGAATAAACCCAAACTGTGCAGCAAACATGATGGGAGCTCATGCCAGTATGTGTACAGCACAGTACAACTGCACTGTGGGAAAAATATAACAGTAACCATTCCAGTCTGTATATGTATATATAAGATTAATATATATATATATACACACACACACAGCACTGAGACAGACTCCCATGTCAAACTGTCATCTCAGTATATTTTCTTGAGCAACAAAAAAAAAAAGGTTGTGCAAACATTCCCGATGTTGGCTCTCATTGGACGGCAGGAGGGTGTGATGTCATTGCGGCTCACGTGGTGCCCTGTGTGCTCCGCGGTGCACCGATGCGTTTGTGCAGCGCGCAGTCAGAAGGCACCGCCGCATCCTCGGCGCACATCTGTTAGATACTTTGCATGTGAGGGATGTGGCCGTGAACATCTGCAACCGGGGATGTTGCTCGGTTTTTCCTCGGGTTTTGCATACATATATTTTCTGATTGGATATGTAGAAATGATTAGCAGTGTGACAGTCAGTTCAAACAAATTTTTTTTGTGCAGTTTTTTTTTTTGTCTTGGGAGAGTGGATGAATGCATTGTTTTATAAGCTGCTAAAAAAAAATCACCTGTATACCTTATTTTAATATTATTGTCACTTAACATTTGTGAGACAGCCTTGGATGATGTTTTTTTTTTTTTTTTTGTTTTTGTTTTTTTTCCTATTTGAGTGCCATTCCAGAGACGCATTGTAAATGACATTACTGGCATTTCTAGGTTTGCCTCATGCATGAGCGATGCCACAGACCAACATGCCTCCGTGCAAACGCCAGGATGCGCCGCCGCATCCCGACTCATCGCGGCAGCTCCTCCAATCCTCTCTCGCCCGGGCTGCTGCCGAGTGGTCTGAGTGCGACATCTGTGTCTCTTTTTAATGTGAATCTTGATGAAGTTGAAGGTTATTTTTGTCTACAGAAGGGAAGAATGATGACATTCCTGCATGGCGCCTGGGCAGCCGGTCACGAAGCGGCGAGGGCGGCCAGGTCTCTAGCTATACGTCTCTGCTTGTGTTGACACCAGTTACACATCCCACGTTTGACTGACACCTTGAAGTGTTGGACTATCTCTTTATCTACAAAGTAGATTCTTATGCACATTTGATAATCAAATTATTTAATGAATGAAGAGGAAAAAAAAATTGCAAAAATGTACATTTTAAGTTGTAGGTTTCAGAAGTAGTTTGCACGTGGACAAATTGTGAATTTTTGCACGTTGGATTTCTCGGTTGGTTTATTGAAGGAATGTATTTTACTAGCCTTGCTTAATCCTGTTGGTGATCTTATATACTGGTACAGTTTGTCTGTGTGAAGATGTTTTTAAAATGTAAATGTTTTTAAGCAGTGACACTGAGGAGATGTTACACTTTTTACGACCTCTGTTTACCGAATGTGGTGTCTTTAAGTGCCATTTATCCTAAATCATGAAGGACAAATCTCACAGTTCGTCGTGTGACATGAATGCAGTGATTGATTCATATTAATAAGTGCTAATTGAGTGTTACAGAGGCATTTTATACCCACGCAGGCGATTTATTGTAGACAAAGAAAAAAAACGATTTGCATGCATTTCTCAGTGCGTAGTGATGCTAAACGCCACGGTGTGTATGCTGAGGGTGAAGGTACCTGTTGTTCGTTCCAGTGTTTCAGGTTGCTTTTTCTGTCTTTCTCTGTAGAAACTGGTGTCAGTGATTTTTTGTTTGTTTTCTCTGTGTCTTCATGTACAAACTTTAAATCTCAATAAAGGAAAAAGGGGGAGAAAACTACCAAACGTGCCGGGAATGACTGGAATGGTGTTTGACCGCGCAGTCCTCAAAAAGGAGGCAACAGCGCGCCAAGTCAACGCCGCTGTTCTGACTGTTGCAAGTCTTGCCTCAGCTCACATGACAACCCTAAATCCGCCATCATGGAAACAGAAGAGAAACACCATGTGATTCGGTTTTACTCATCAGCTGCATGCAAGTGTCCCGGCATGTGTGTCTGAGCTCAGCAACCTGATCCCTTTTTCATTTGTTTTAACGGGGCAGGAGTCAGATCTGTTGACTTTTAATTAAAAGTCAAGCTGCTCACTTCCAGCTCATGGAGGCGTATGAACATAGAGCATCTATTGTGATGTTTTGTTAAGTATGTTGAGACAACCACCCTGATGAAGAATGGCCGGAGAAACTGGAAGGATTAATATTATGATAAGCCTGTTAGACTGTGGCTGCGCTTGTCATTTCCCCTAGTTCTAAGCTGTGCTAAAATATTTGGTCGCTCGGGGCAGGGAGATCCTCATTTTAGTTAAGTTATGTAAGTTTTGCAAATATAAAGAGCAGTTTGACAGCTGCCGAGCACCCCAGCTGGATGAATGATAAGTTTAAATGACGTGTAGACACAGAGGTTCTATTAGAGGAAACGTTTCAAAGTTTTCATTTCGGCGTGAGTATATAAACTTGTATAAACAATTTCTGATCTGCTCTGATGTTGGAATTGGAATCCAAGAAGAAAAGAAAGGCGGAAACAAAGACTGCTGGTATAACGTTGGATGAGACTACAGCTCCCTCTACTGGACTCAACTGGCGGGGCTGGTGGTGTCGTTGCTAAGTGAAGTAAAAACGTGTCTGATTGGCCGACGTCGAATCGAGTAGCCAATCAGCACGGACGATGAAGCGAGGTGGGTTTTGACGGAGGAGCGTCTAGATACCAGGCGCTTCAACGCAGCCTCCCGGGCGAGTGTAGCTAGCTTGCCGACTTTTTTTTTTTAATTATTTTTTTTTAGAAGCGCAAGACAGCAGCGCAAATGGAAACGCTTTCACGGCGACGGGCCGGCTTTCTGTGCGCCGCTGTTTAAATGACGCAATGTGGCGTGAGCGGCTCAAGTGCGCCTAAACCACCTGGGACTCAACGTTAAACTTAAACGTGTCGCAGAGAAAGTGACGGCAATTTATTCCCCCCCCAACCCCCCCGCGCCATGAAAAGATTCAGCTTCAGGAGAGACAGGGAGAAGGACTTTGTAAGTTCCACGCGCCCTTTACTTCGAAGCGAAGCGTCGGCGTGCGCGCGTCATTTGCGAAGCTAATTACGCGCTAATTAGCTAACGCGAAAGCCGGTGCTAGCTTGCTCGCGTCATTTTCCTCCCCCGGTGTGTGGCGTTAATCTAAGCTCACGGCAATGTTTAGATAGTTCGGACACGCGGAAGTGAGGAATTGACGTGCCACAGTTTCCCTTCTTGTTTATGGGCAGGTCAGTGAAATATTAAAAGTTAACGTAACAGTAAACAATGCACAACAGCAACCTGAAGTTAGTTTTGGTCAAATGGTAATCTGGGGGTTCTGGGTTTCAGGCTTTTTTTCGTTTACGTTACCGGTCGTATTAACTTGTACTTTTCTCAAGCATCACTGCATGACCAACATCGTCCATGCGCCTCATGTCTGCGCTTAACTTCTCTGAAATCTCCCCTTGTGTGTGTGTGCGTGTGTGTGTGTGTTGTGTAGAAGCATATAGCTCATGGTTTGATCCCTGCTGCCTCCATTGCACCTAAGCCCGCCGTGCCCCGCACCCCTCCCCCACGCAGCCCAAACCCCTCACCTGAGAGACCCAGGTATACCCCGCCACATGAACGCCAACATCCTCTCAATCCGCGGTGTTTTCTCCAGTCGTTGCTCACTTGCAGTTTGGTGTATCATGCTGCTCCACGTAAGCCTTGGATCAAACACCTAACTGCTGCCATTTGGGTATCTTATCCAGGTTTAGGTTTTCTATCATTTTTGCCTATGCACATTTGTGGTGTCACATAAGCTTCACCATATTACCTCAAGAATGGAAGTAATAGGATTCTTCTTCATGGACGAATTGGTTCCTGTGTTGGACAAGACATTTTCCGCTTCATTTCCCCAGAAATGTACCCCAGCCCCACCGCGTGTGTTGTTTTTCCACTTTACTGTATCCCTTGACAACTGCCGTTGCTGTGTATGGTTTAACGGCCGAGCCCTCAGGTTTACTTCTCTCCACTAGCCACTTCACAGGCACCGTGTTTACGTGTTATTGAGATTCAGTTTCCTTATTGTTTCATTTCTTCTCTCGACAGCATTTCAGAACTCGGCGCACGGATGAAGTTTGCAGTTCTAATCACTCCCTTTTGGGAAACTTTATTGCCATTTAAAATATGTTAAAAAATGCTGTTAAAGTGGTTGAGGGACACAGAGTGACCCCTTTTCTGACAATATGTGACATTACACTGGGTAGACAATAACAACTATATACGTATGTACGCTGTTTTTCAATCTACAGATCAGCCTTGGCAGCGGCCATTTTGTCTTCTTCGCTCACCGGGCAGACATGGGCCTTGCCTCCAACCCGACAGAGGTCCTTCTCAGAGACTGACCAGACGGAGTCCTTCATATTTGAACCAAACATCAGCACAGCACCGTACACCCGGTAAACCATCTCTGGCAAAGACCACCAGACATCATGTGCTACAACAAACGAGTCGAAAGGTTATGCTGGGCTTGTCAGGTAGAATTGTAATCTCAAAATTCATGATACACAGTCGACCCTTCCCCGAGGAATGGCAGTAAAAGTATATTTTTCTAGCTTCTTCAAATTAGGAATTCTTCAGTCTTGAAAGAGCTGAAGAACTGTCCGAGTTTAACATTGGAAAACTTCTGGCCTCCCTGGATACATATATATATATATATATATATATATATATATATATATATATATATATATATATATATATATATATTTTTTAGGTGTCTTGAATATCAAACACACATATATTCACTGCTCGGGGATAATTTGTTCATATTCCAAGTGAATTATTAAACTTTGGCAATATTAGGTAATCTTTTGAATGTTTCACATTACCATCAATCATTTCACTTTATGACTCTGAGTATCGTAAATAAGGATGTCATTAAACCTTTTTTTTTTTTTTTTTTAGTTGTCAGTGTTAGTTTTCAAAACTTTGTTACGCAATCTTTGCACTGTCTCTAGGACCATTCAACTTTTCGCACGGTTTGTTGATGTCGACTTTTGGCTTTCATCTGAACTCTGGCACAAGTAGTTTATGTTTATGAAGGCTCTGATGTTGGTTTGTTAGTTCTACAATTCCCTGAATGTCCAGATAGAGAATATCACTCCAAACAAAGCACCTTCATTTGTAGCGAGCCTTAAGATTCATTATTTTCCCCCTAATTTCCAAATAGCAGGAGGTCAATACTCTATCACTTTGCCCTTCGAGTGTTAGAAGTCGTTGTAGGGGTACAGCTAGCTTTGCTCCATAGTTACTCCAAGGGACTCTGTTCTTTCCTTCCTCAGAGACAGGTGGTCAGAGGACTTTGCTAGCCGGCCGCATCCGTCCTCCCCAGACCTCTCAGAGGATGAGGAGCTACAGGATGAAGACGAGGAGGTGGAGAATGAAGAAGGCAGGGAGGAGCACGTGTATCAGTCTCTGGAGAGGCAGGAGGATTGTTCAGTCATCGAGCCTGTCTATGCTCTGCCTCTAAAACCAAAGGTGAGGTCCTGCAGAGACATCTCATGGTTGCCAATGTCAGTAAATAAGAAGAAAAAAAACTTCCCTCCTGGTTGTTGACATCAACTGGTTAATCTATTCAACACACATCCTGTCTTAACAATAATATCTATGTTAAAAAAAACAAAAAAAAACAAAAACTTTGCTAATGAGGTTTTGAGGAATTCTGGATGTTGTGATACCCGTCTGATTCACTGGGGGGCAGAGTTGTACTGGGAACAAAGGGGACCGAAACCTGTGGAATCCTGTGCTGGAGAGAATTGACTCATTTAGTTTCTGCTGAGGCTGCCTCAGCTTTTTAATCCACTCGCAGGTCATATTGAATCGGCGAGGATCTGCTTCTGGAAACTGGGTTTCTACATTTGCCATTCATGGCGCTTTTTCCTGTACATAGTGCCAGCTCGACTCTACTCTCCTCACCTTTGGTACCGAGTACTTTTCTGTGGGTTGTTTTCCATCAGACGATGGTACACCTCAGTGTAACTGGTTGTCATAGCGACACAGTGCGAAACTGCTGTGACGTCATCTTCAACGTGACAGAAATGCACAGAGCAACACAGAGACAAAATTGACAGTATCTACGGAACGGTGTTCTTGATTCTTGGTATGTGGCTGTTTTTCACAGCAGGGAGTTTGGTTGTTTAAAAATGGCGGGCACGGGTTTGTGAGGTGCAGGGTGTTCCATGCGTGCTGTGCATTGATGATGCTATGAAGATTCTCTCTGACCAGTCAGCGGTCTGCAGTGTTTTCATGTCACCTTTCAGCACATCCTTGTACCTGATTGGCCCTTTTTGCAACCCCATGAGCAGGTACTAAGAAAGTGGTACCTCGGCCCGGGTGTTTTTTTTTTTTCCAAATGGAAAACCACAAAAGCCGAGCAGAGCAGAGTAGAGTAGAGCAGAGCCGGTACCATGAAGTGCAAA
>CAAKHG010014736.1:19402-36255 GCA_901007715.1 Dactylopterus volitans
GCAAAAGCGCGCCATAACCTGATTATTTACCGACACTTCTCCTTTTGCCTTTTAACATTATCATGCTGCAGATGCTCAAACGTCTAATTGCCGTGAAAAATGTCTTTGTAACTGATTACTTACGTGCGGTAGTCTTTGCCTGCAGGGTATTAGCGGCTGCTTTTTTTTTCAAAGCTGCACTTGCAAAACATCTTTCTCTTTTGTGCCTTCGCTGACTCACGGTTGTGAATACTGCCAGGTCTGCATCTGTGATTTCTGCTCCTTCTCAATATCCCGGTGATTATATTCCAAGTTTCTGTGCTCGCAGACCCCGGTTTATAACTCTATTCATGTTCCATCTGGTTGCTAACCCATAATTGCCTCAGCAGGCTCCTCTTCCTCTTCTCAGCTGTCTTCCTAGTCTATTATAATAGTCAGTGATCAACATTAGCCAAAGACTTTTTAGTGACATGCAGGACATTGGGTTTCTATCATATAAACTGATTGCACATATATTCGGCCAGTATGCCAGCCCATGCAGTATACAGTACTGCTATACAAATAAGTACCATTACAAAAATCAGTCAAAACTGTCTTAAACCTATAGGCCCATAAGCATTTGGCTAGCTGATAGCTGGTGGTAATGTGAGTGAGTGTGATGAAACCATTTCCAGTCATGTGGCAGTGACTCCTTCAGCCATCTGATAAGTAATTATGCTGCAAATGGCCAAAGAGCAGTTGCCATTTTTGTAGCCTCCCTCATTCATGACTCGGCTCTTTCTCCCCTCTCCATCTCGGCGCTGCGCTCGCCGCTGAGATGCTTTTAATGTGTCTCTGAAGAGTCACAACAACGCGCACACTCACAAGATCTTGTCTTCTTTGTTTTGACAATGGCCGTGCGCACAATGGCCTGTGAAGGGGCAGCGCACAAAAGGCGTCTGCACAGAGGAGCTTTTGAAAATCAGTTTGAGGATGTACTATCTGCTGTCAGACTATCTCTCTCTCACTCTCTCTCTCTCTGTCTCTCTCCTTCACTCTCTCTCTCTCTCACACACACAAACACTGTCTCTCCCTGCTTTGTTTGCCTGTCTTGCAGACGAGAGCACCCCTGCCAACCAAGATGTCTGGCAGGAGAGCTCCATCTCCAGGTAACGACTTCAACGTCACTGATGATAGTGTGTGGTTACAGATACACCGGCGGCGTAGCGTAATAGTACAACTTGTAATTCAACGATGCAAAGTTGGCATACTTAAGACGTGGAACCCAAGTTTTTTTTTTGAATATATGTATATAACCATTGAAAGTTAAGTGTTTATGTACTGGTGGGACTATGAATTGGGATTTATGTCGTTGCCGAGTGTCAACGTGGCATTTAAGCTGACACTCTTGCTGCTGGTTGTAATCACACATGTGTTAACCTCTATTACAGCAGAGGTTATTTTGTCAGGGTCGACTAAAGAGGGAGACGACGCTTAGCAGCCTCCAGCGGTTTCTATTACATGCAGCAGAAGGGATGTTTTCATGTTCACTGTATATTGATGGCTGGGATAAATGCCACCGATGTTGCAAATATGTCAGCAGCAAATAATATGATAGCACTGAAAAGCGATGTGTTATTGGTAGTCAGGAAAACAAGGCTGTGGTCGTCTCCGCAACGACGCAGATCCTAATGTACACTACTGTCTGACTGCTTTTTATTTTTGTGATGTAGAGGGAAAACAATATAAAGAAAACCATGCAAATTGGATGTAGAACTACATATCAGACAAAGACAAATAAAAGAAGGGGCGAGAGGCTTGGCGGCATGTATTCATATGTGAATACCCAGCTAAGGAGTGAGCCTCACATCATTAGAGCTAAACAGAAAGCCTCATTATAGCTGCTATTATCAGAGCTGGCCTAAGGCTTTTAGTGGTGCTGTATTGAACGTGTCCCTAAAAAGGCCTCTCCCCGAATCATTTGTGCACTCTTTAAAGACCGACTCTGCTGTGTAGTAATATTCAAGCTTTAACATGAGAAATGCGGCTTATTTCAAAGCTGAGCTGTCAAATAAAGCCGTCGGGTTTCAGTGGCATGATGTTTTTTGTTTTTTTTAATCATTTTTCAGATTTCATCAAGGAGAGCGGCGTTCAGTCTCCTGAGGCCAAATGTGCTCCCTCTAAGAAGAAAGTCCCTGTCAGGAAGTGCTCAAGAAGTCGTAAAGAGGCTGTGCCATGTAGGTGGTGGTTCCAGGGTTGGACGCTGTCATTTTGAATACTTGATTGAGAAAAAAAAAAAAAGAAAAAAGAAAAAAAACGATCATAATGTGCAGGGTTCATCTCACATGTCTGACATCCATTTTAATGCCATTATACAAGAGTTTGAAATGTCTGAGTCAAATGAAAGTTACTGCAAGAACCTCATTTGTTGTTTCCATGGTGTTCTGTGCGCCACGCACAAGGAAGGTTGAATTTCAGGACAACTGTAACTCACTCTTCCCTCCACCATGGCAAAGTCCATTTATTTACCAGTCAGCAGATGCACATGCTTTTGGTGCTTTTCATTACACAAATCTATCTCCATGCTTTCTTCAGCCGGGTCTTAGCTTCTCAATGGAAGGATTTGAAGATGAGACTGGAGGAACTGTTACATCCCAAATGACAACTCCTTTGCTCTGAAGCGTCAGCCATAATTGACTTATTTCACCTATTTACTGCATTGATTTGTCACGCGCCACTTGATAAAAGATGGATACACCTGCGTCTCCTCGCGTCTCAGGTCTCCACTCTCGCCCCTCATCTCCTCCAGGTGTATGTAAGTGATTAGAGAAACCTCCATGGTGGCGGAGGCGGGGATGATTTCTTGGTCGCGGGAGAGAGGAGGCATAAGTTAGCGCAATGGAAAGCACCCATACATCATACATAGACTCCTCGTTCCCCTCTCCCTCAAGCTAGATTTTCCATCATGCAGCGCTTTCAGCCATCTGCCAAATTTCTCCATGATAAAGCATTTTTAAGAAGGTTATTATGAAAAAAAAAATCCAATACCTTAAATTAGCTGCGTAGCACTTGAGATTGCAAAATCGACTATCATTTTAACCAGGATGCACACAAATTGCATTATATGCCCCATTCTATAAGGTATGATAAGATGCATTTGCCATCTGAAGTATTTTCTTTTAATCACCAGCTATCTGCATTTAGAAGAACTGTAAGAATACATACTGTTTCAAAGAGTTTACTCTCTTGATTTCAGCTGAAATGCCCAACATATGCTCTAATCAGCCTGGCCCATCCAGCGAAGCAAGAGACCCAAATCCCCCCATCCATTTAACACCAGAACCCAGCATGGCCCACAGGGAGGTGCAGGAAGGTGGCATGCGGGCGTTGAAAGAGAGGAATGCAAGGATGGAGGAAGAACAAAGACTGCTGAAGCACCGGCTGCAGTGTCTTGAACGGGAACTCGGTCAGAGCAACGCGTCCTCAAACATGAGGTCCTCTGCAGGTACGGTGGAGGAGCCAGTTTGAGGAGTAATATGATGCAGGCTGACAGACGCAGATGATTAGAGTGAAAAGGGATGAGTAACAGGCAAGAGTGGATGGGAGATGAAATGAAGTGGTGGGTTACATCAAAAAGATGAGCGTGCGAGGAGGGAGCCCGAGAAGATATGACTCAGATCCTTCACGTCTTCAGTGTGATGACACGAAGAGGGAGCAATTGAAAAGGAATATGAAAGTGGAAAAAAAAGTTAAAAAGAGCTGCAAAGATGACCGAAAATTAGCAATCTTCATGAGCAGTGAGTTGGATTGCTGGGCCCCCTGGTGGGCAGGTCGAGGCAGTGAAGAAATGTACTGATCTTGTGCTGTCTGTGCCTGGTTGGGGTAGAGGGTCAGTCTGCAGACCACACGGAGAGCTAAACTCATGTTGAGGAGGGGCCAGTCCTGTAAATAATTTTAGATTCATAGATTTTCTTTAGATTTTCTTTAGACAACAGCACAAAGAAAGTACACCGATCAGCCATAACATTATGACCACCTGCCCAATATTGTTTAAGTCCCCATTTTTCTGCCAAAACAGCCCTGACCCAGAGTGAAAAGGGGTCAGTCCTGGACTCCACTAGACCTCTGAAGGCTTGCTGGGGTATCTGGCAGCGAGATGTTAGCAGCAGATCCTTAAAGTCCTGTAAGTTGAGAGGTGAGGCCTCCATGAATTGGACTTGTTTGTTGAGCACATCCAGTGGATGCTGGACTGGATTGAGATCTAGGGAATTTGGGAGACCAAGTCAACACCTTGAACTGGTTGTTGTGTTCTTCAGACCATTCCTGAACCATTTTTGCTTTGTGGCAGGGAGGATTATCCTGCTGAAAAGCACCCACTGCCATCAGAGAATAACATTTCCATGAAAGGGTCAACATGTTCTACAACAATGCTTGTCAACTTGTCAAAGTAACATCCACATGAATAGCAGGATTTAAGGTTTTCCAGCAGAGCATTGCCCAAAGCATCCCGCTGTCTCTGCTGGTGTGTGTGTATGTAAGTAACACACACACGGCCATCCACGTGATGTATAAGAAAATGTGATTCTTCATATCAGGCCATCTCCCTCCATTGCTCCGTGCTCCAGTTCTGAAGCTAACGTGTCCATTGTTGGTTCTCTCAGCAGTGGGTCAGGGGTCGGCATGGGCAACCTGACTGATCTCCAGCTATGCAGCACACACACATTCTGGCACCTTCCTATCAGAACCAGCATTAGCTTTTTCAGCAGTTTGAGCTACAGTAGCTTTGTCTGTTGGATTGGACCTCATGGGCCAGCATCAATGAGCCATGGCCGCCCATGACCCTGGGGCGGTTTAGCACTTTTTCTTTCTTGGACCACTTTTGATAGGTCCTGATAACTGTAGACCAGGAACACCCCACAAGAGCTGCAGTTCTGGAGATGTTCTGACCCAGTCGTCTAGCCACCACGATTTGGCGCTTGTCAAAGTTGCTCATATTGTTTCCTTTTTCTAATGCATCAACTTTGAGAACAAAATGCTCACTTGCTGCCTAATATGTCCAACCCACTGGCAGGTGCCATGATAACCAGATAATCAGTGTTATTCACTTCACCTATGATGGTCTGGCTGATTGGTGTATGTTGTAATTGTACATCTTTCATTGCAGCTCGTCTTGTTTGTGATTATTCTAGTCTACTCTGTTTAACATTTAACCCTCAAAGAGCTTTTTTTGAGGTCTCCAAAGTATTTCTAACCTGATGTATTTGCAGGCAGCTTGGCAGAGCTTCAGAGTTTGAGGCAGCAGGCTCAGGAGCTGGTGGATGAAAATGACTCCCTCAAACTGATGGTTCATCGCCTAAATGTGGAGCTGAGCCACTATCAAACCCGCCTCCGCAACTCATCCAGGCAGGAGGTATAAACAGCTGTAAGATGATGATTATGTTGCTGAGGAATGGCTGTATTTTTGAGTATATCTGCCATTATGCCACTGTGTTTAGTTTTGTTTCAGTTTTATGGACTTCAGTTTGTGTAAACAAATCAATGCGATCGGATTGTCACTGACAAGGAATGATCGAGAAGTTTGGTCAAATGCAGATGTAATGGCACCTGTACTGCAGAACAGTTCCTGTTGTCTGTCAATTACACCAGTATCTTGTGGTCTCAGTTTCCATATTTAGATAGAAACCACCGTGTGTGTTCAACTGTGCTCTGTAGTGTGTTTTATCATCAGCTTTCCCTTTAGTCTCACTGAATCAGCTATGCAGGGGCATCTGCACTTGCTACATACATTCATGTCCACAGCTTTAGTCGTGAAAAAGTTTAAAGCATTTAAGGTTCTGCAGATATTATCTTTTGATCCTCGGGATTTGTTTGGATTGATGGCTTCTAGTTATCGCCGTCGCTGTCTGTTCATTGTTTTTTTATTTTTTTATTTTACATCGCAGAAGAAAGCAGGCAAGAGGTTTTAATCATGGCTACCTCATGCTGTGTCCTCACTCCAGGTTCTATCTGCTTTCATCAATGCTGCTTTGTAACCTCTGTAGCTGCGTGTGTGAAGGCTCATTACTGACAGATTCATATGTGGCTGGTGAAAGGGACTGACATTGGATACAGTACAATGATGCACCATTAAGAGATGGAGTAGTAAGCACCAAGCCAAGTTAGAGTTTAGCTTTATTAGCCTCCATGGTCACATAAACACACTGTTGTCATTTACCTTTGAACCTCATTGTTACCTTTTCCAAAGAGGTTATGTTTTTGCCTGTGTCTTTTTGTTTGTTTATTAACTGTTAGCAGGATTATGCAAAACTGCATGTCCAAAGTTCACCAAACTTGGTAGTGGAAGGTATATCCATTAAACTTTGCAAAAAGCAGCATTTTTCCACGTTGGCATTGGTGGAGGTCTGTTCTCATCGAGTGGCTGATGGGAAAATTGGTCAGGTAATTTTCCATTAAACTTAGAGGAGGGGTGAAGCATGGTGAAAGGGATGACCCAGTAAATTTTTGGGACGGATTTAGGCATTTGCAGAGGTATTCACGTTGTAGCAGAGTGCCCTTTTAATTTGTGTTGCTGTTATTGGAAAGGAGACTTGTAAGATTTTCAATGGGAAACGTTTCTGCACCTTCTCTGTGAGATTCCTCAAACAGGAAGTAAACCATCTTGGTTTTTAGTTGTCTAAGATGATTCGAATGATAAGTATTATAATCTAGTTGCTTTACCATGTACTTATATCTAGTAAAGACAATATGTTTGATGCATGTATGTAAGATGACTGACTGCATTTTCTGTCTCTCCTAGAGCTCCAGGATCAGCGGCTTGCCAAATACAGGGTCTCCTCCTCCCTGGATGGTCAGTAACTATGTAAAGCAAATCATTATTTTCACACAATTCAACAGTCGCCTAACCTCATAGCAGAGAGACATTCACATTCAGTTGTCAGTATGTGTGGCATAGTGCTTTTTAAGTTTAAAGGTGGAGTAGCAGATTAAAATGGCTGGGGTTTCCCTTTTGTATGTACCTCCTGAGATGAAATTAACATGTGAAATCAGGCATATTCAGTCAGCCTGGCAAAGGCAATGATCTGAGCGTGTGGAAGCTCAGACCCAGGTTTGTCAAGATTTGAATAAGCATGACCAAATCCCACTCAAATGACCAAATCAGAATGTCAGGCTTTTCACGAGATAATCACAGTGAGGAATGGATGAAAATTGAAGCCCATTAATGCATCTGTTTCATTACTTTCCGAAATGGATGGACTGAAAGTGATTTTCCTGCTTTGAAAAGCCTTGAATGGACATTCATATAGATTAATGACTTAGATATTGTAGCTAATATTAAATCAACACTTTGTCCCTTGTTATAGCTGGACTCAAAGTATTTATCTCCTCTATTACTGGCTTATGAGGACAGGATAAATGAGAAAGATGCACGGCTCCAAACCACCGAGGTAAAGTCGCTCTGTGTGCGTGTGCGCGTGCGTGCGTGTGTGTGCGTGCGTGTGTGTGCGTGCGTGCGTGTGTGTGCGTGCGTGTGTGTGTGTGTGTGTGAGTGTGTGAGAATAAGTTTACGTATGCATTTTACCCCCTCAACTAGCGATGCAGTTTAATTATTCCTTAAGAGAATATCCATAGGGGAGTTATCAGAGACATAAGCAGGAAATAGGGGGTAAGGGGTTTAGCCCTAGAAATGTGTGTAAAGATGGGATCAAAATTAACCATGTACTTGTTGGTGAACCTGACACATTACACATGAGTTAAGTTGCCATTATGTTTCTGGACGCTGTTACGAATAGCTTTAAATCATTGTCTGTTATTTCAGTAAAATATCTGTGAACACAAATGTAACAATGATAAACACTGTTTGAACTGATTTTTGTTTTCTCCCTATAACATCCTGAAGCGATG
The DNA here is from genome assembly GCA_901007715.1 of Dactylopterus volitans. Classification (NCBI taxonomy): domain Eukaryota; kingdom Metazoa; phylum Chordata; class Actinopteri; order Syngnathiformes; family Dactylopteridae; genus Dactylopterus; species Dactylopterus volitans. Next base: position 27,263 of record CAAKHG010014736.1, read on the forward strand.
TCATAGTTAAAACAATCCCTTGCCCAAAAACGTAATTTTCACCCCAGAAGCGTCTGGAGCTGAAAACGTCGTCAGTAAAACACAGTTTTGCATGTTGCTCAGATGAGCTACAAATAATGAAATTGTCCTCAGCAACCTCATGTGCATGGGGGCTGTTTAGTTCCACATTAGTGTAATGAAAGAGGCTCCCCTGGTAGAAGCAGGACCAGACTTATGGAGTTGGCACCAGCAGGAATGCCAGTGCACCCAGATGTTGTCTTTGTCGGGGTGATTTTTAATCTTGAAATAAGATCCTGGGATCATGGTGCCTTTGTCCGTTTGCCACAGGAGGAGGTGAAGACTTTGCATGCACGTGTAGAGGAGGTGGTCCAAGAAAACAAGATACTCCGTGATGAAATTGCAAAGATTGGAGATGTGAACCAGAAGGACTGGTAAGATCCAAGTGTATTATGTTTGGTATAATTGCTACATACTGAGTAACAATGAAATATTTGTCCATCAGAGTGTGAACATGTCAGGAAAGTAGCACATTTTTGCTGGTCCTTGATGGTGAAGACTTGCCGAAAGGTTACCAGTGGGTTTGGGGTGAGGGTTAGAGTTACACTCCTGATGTAGTTCCTGATGTAGTGAGAATCAAATGTTTTAAATGCTTTTGTTCTGCTGTTTAGTTCTCTCCAGGATCTGCCTCTAACGTTTATATTGCATGAAATAATGAAATAAAAGTAGCTAAACTTGTAATTGTAAGTACCGCTGGGCAGCCTGACTTACTCAGCAGAGCACAAAATCCTAGACCATTACTGACAGCTCAGTACTCATGATTGAGACACCATCAGCAGTTCAAGTGAAGGGGGGGGCATCAGTGGCAAAAACAACCATCCCGTTAGCAACGTCCATGGTGACAACTGCACATTTTGACAAGACTTGGCTTGAGGGTGCTGCTGTCAGGCCCACAAAATGTAGTGCACATTTTGATGATTTTGCCAAATGACGGTCTACTGTGTGTATTGACTTGTGTTGTAATCCGAAAGACAGCAGTGTTAAACATCTTTTGACATCCTCGGTAGCTTTAGACTTTCCCATTATATTACCGACTAAACGCATAAAAAGGGATTTATTTTAAATCTGATAATTTCCAAAGGGTCTAAATGTTTCAGATGTTGCGGTGACTGATGTTCTTTCTGACCGTGACTGCGCTTCCTTGAAAATCTGTATCGATGCAGACACCAGTAGAATAAAAACAGAGGTAATTAGAAAGTGCTATATCAAGGAAAATACCCACAAATTGTTCACCCAGGCTTCCACAGCCCCGCCAGGTCTTAATTTCTGATGAAGTTGTAAATGCTTTTCTAGACTTAGCGGTCTGTTTCGAGAAAAAAAGCACCAAGAACGATTGCTATACTTGTACAACCACAAAAAAAAACATGTATAGACAGGTTCAACAAAAGTGGAGGAAAACAAACTCTCAACCATTATGACTTCAGCATCTATAACCTGGGACTAAAAAGGGCATAGCAATGCATGCACATTGTTTACTGTTGTCAACACACTTACAAACCTCTCAGCAAGCATCAATCCATCTTCAACTGCTGTCCACCAAATCATGGAGTGATGTAGCGACATTTTTCACTGCCAGACAGAGTCTGCCGAGAGCAAAATGGCCATGTGAACTGGGCCTCCATAAATAAAGTTAATTTAGTACATTTTCATGTCCTAGATTATGTAAGTTTAACAGAGATTGTTCAGTAGGTAAGACCTACTGCCTGCTGCATTGGAACTATTCCTGAGAGCTTTGTAAGAATTTTAACGTGATAGCCCTAAATGCTCTGCAGGCAGTCAAAAATTCTTTTCAGTCAGGCCATTTTCGAGGTGTCCTGAAAACAGCAGTCAATCTGTTCTAATCTGAATGCCTTTGTAATCAGTAACTTCAGGCCCATATCAAACTTATCTATCTTTAGGCAAGGTCATAGCAAGTCCAGTTGATTCGATTCAATTTCCTTGAGATAATCATGACCTGGGTGAGTGAGAACATTCACAGGGTCATTGAAAAGGTTGTTCTTCTGCAACTTAATGCTTTCTTGATGCAAAACAATCTCTCAAATGCTTTTCAGTCTGCATTTTGAACACCAGAGCTCAGACGCTGCATTCATTAAAATGTTTCAACAACATTCATCTGAGCAGCTACTCTTCAAATTTTCCTCCTAGGTATTATTGGTTCTCAGGGCTGGGTTTAACATGTTTGACCATAAGATACTGTTCAACCAACTAGAAAAGCGGGTGGGCCTGTCTGGAAATGAACCAAGTTCAAATCATATTTACAAGATAGGAACTACCATGTTTCCATTCGCAAAAAAAAAGAATCTGAGCTAAAAAAAAATAAATCACATGGGGTTCATCAAGAGTCTATTCTCAGGCCCCTTCTGTTCAATATCTACATGCTTTCCCAGGCAAAGTTTCAGATTTTTATAATATCTTGTACTGTGTGTGACATGGCAGTGGTCCCTCATGACCACTGAAATTTACATTCACTGGAAAAAAAAATGCAATGAATTAAATCAAAGAGTGAATGTGCCAACATTTCAAAATGTAAACAATTTCTGAAGAAAAACTGAAATAACTGAAGTCAGTGCTCACTGGACCCCATGACACTAAAAGGCAATTTCCATCTCCTTAGTTTTTACGATCCTTAAATTCTTCCTTAGTATAATTCTATTTAATCTTTTTTTCCCAAACATATTTCTTTGCTTTTGTAAACCACTCTGTATTGCACTGTGTATACCTGACCATAATCCATGTCTGACCCTCTGCAGTCATCAGCTGCAGCAGCAGGCCTTTCTGGTTTTGCAGGAGAATCAGGTCTTGCTTGATCAGCTTGAGAAGCAGCAGGTGAAGGCCAAAGCCAACCAGAGCAAACACCAATCTGAAGGTACAGCGTGCAGAGGACATCACAGCGACCAGCTGTGGCACGGTTTTAAGAAACAGTTATATGTCCAAAACCCGAGGAAGCTTTGATATAGATACGTGTTTGGTTTTTGTGCTGCATTCTTTTCTCTTCTCTGTTGCCCTGGTTCTTTTATTCTAGGTGTTTAATCAGTTTGCTGTTGAGATCATCCTTTATTTTTTTCTCCTCCCTGTAGTGACCCAAGTGTCCAAGCAGCTGATGTTGTTAGAGGCAGAAAAGCAGCATTTGCAGGATGACCTGGAAGAGAGCAAAAAGGATGCACAAAGAAATATGAGGGAGTTGCAAACTCTGCAGACCCGCCTTAAGGATGCCATAACGTGGGATGAACACTGCAGCATTACTGAGAAACTCAGGCGGTAACGCGACGTAATTTTCTTCACGAAATATCTCATTGTCTTTTTAAATTATCAACTACTACAGTTCTGGCACTGAACTGGGTCAACCTCGATGTTCTGTAACATGCTCTTTTCAAATCAAAACATTAAACAGGTTACATTAGTTGCACACGCTGTGGCTCCATTTAAAAGTGCTATCATCTTCCTTATAAATGGTTTGCCAAGAGTTCCAGTCAGTAGATTATTAATATGTCTCAGGGGGTTCCATGGTAGAACATGATAAGAATAAAAACTGGGTATCACTCAAACGGTACATTTGTAATAGAGAGGGGATTTGACTAAAAATGGATATGACAGAGCAGAATCACAGCTATATTATATAACTGTGTTACATTTGATATGAAGAATGCCAGTGGGATTTAACAGGCAATTTTAATGTTATAGCTGATCTGTGTGTGTATATATACGTATATATATATATATATATATATCTATACATAGATATATATATCTTTACCTATGTGAAAGGGCAGATAGTGGTGTAACAGACCTTGTTGAAAGGTTTAATTTACCAAGCACCAGATGCTATGTTACAATATGCTGCACAATCTGCTCTTGGCTTTCAGGCAACTGGAACAGCAGGAGAGCAGGAATAAGAGTGAGATGGACAATTTGCTTCTCAGAGTGGCTGGCCTGCAGGAGCAGAATAGGAGTCTGGCTCTGGACAAAGTCAACATGACAGCTGAATTGAAGAGAGCAAAGGGAGATCTGGAACTCATTGGGCAAGCAAATAGGTACTTACTGTCTCTTTCTTTATATTATCATACACGTTAAGCCTATTGCAAGCCACTTTAATGCAAATCCATTACGCCTGTAAGAGCCAGAATGTGAGTTTAGCCTGTATTGTTTATTTTTAATTCATTTGGCCTGCCTGCATTCTTATGGCTTGTTATTTCTTCTGGTTATGGGTGAAAGGATGTGGTGTTTCCCCCTTTCACCTGATCATTATGTTTGGAGCGGTTCTGACGGAGGGGGGTTTAGTAGTTACATTCACATTAATAAAGAGCAATAAAACGCATCTGGACCCATGGGTTTTATGCAAGGTGTCACAGTCAAGAGCATGCACAGCCCCTTAGCAGCGTTGAAACATTGAAAATAGTCTCTGCCATGCCTTTTTAACGAAGCATCAGCATTTTTCCTTAATTAACAACTCCTCAGACATTTGTTTTAGACAACTGCACACTTCCAATCATGTGCTTGGGTGGAAATTTATGGACAACTCCAGCAACATGAAGCCAGCATAAGGTCAACGGCTGACTCCATTTACATGGATTTATTTGGTTTTAAAAATGACAAACCGCTTTCTCTCATATGACAGCGCATTGTTTCATTGAAAGACTGCACCGTGCAAAGTGCAAATCAGAAGCATTATGAGTGCTAGAGTGCACGAATACTGCAAACTTTACGGCTAAAATTGATGCCGTTGCTGCTGTGCCTTTCGTGCTATCAGTTCTGCCTCGGCTAATGTAATTTGATGTACAGTATTTCAGTCAGCAGGTTTTCTGTTAAATAATTTGACATTTTGGAACAGAAACCCTTTTTGGCACGTTCTCTCGCACAGCTGTTAAAACAATGACTAGGGAGGTCATGATCGTGCTCCACAACTCTCACCCCAAAATACTGGATACAAGTTTTTAATAACAAAAGACAGCACATGTGCACAAATTTGAATGTTGTTGGTATTTCAAATTCGGTGTACGGCTGTTCATCTCACAGTATTACTGACACACAGCTGTTATTTTGGCACGCAGAAACTATAAGTGTAAAAGCACACAACTATTAAAAGCCCCCCCGCGTCCATCCAGTCATTTAGCCTGTTAAAACTTTGACATGTCCCTTCCTCACTGGTCGTTGTGACAGTCAACCAGTGTCTTGATCATTCTTGATCATTTTATGCTGCTTTTAAATAGGTCTGAGATTCAAAGTTGACCGTGGCTTTGCAGCTGTGCTTCAAACTACCGTGCTCAAGATTTTTTTCTTGTCACCCTGCACTGACTTGACTGATTTATTTTTGTCAGGACATTGCAGCTGTTATAAAATCACCCCTCTGCTCCCTGTAGACCTGAGCTGAGATTAATGCCGACTTCCTCAATTTGAAGTGTGAAGATTTTCAGAGGGTGTTTGACTAACAATGATGTTATTCCCATTAGGCCTTTTGCTGTCATCCTCATCTGCTTGTTTTTCTGACATCCCATCTCCCCTCTTTCTCTCCCCTTTAAATTTTTCTCTCGGCAATTTTCCTTGCATTTGTCTTCCTGTTTTCGTGCCATACCCAATTCCTCTTTTTGTCTGTTTTTCCTCATCTCCACCATTTTTGTTTTCTCGTTTTCTTAAATTCTTTTTTTATCCCCCTTTTCGTCGCTGTCTTTAAATGATCCAGGAAGGCCGAGAGGAGAATAAGTACACTGAAGCAACAGAAGCAAGAGTCTGTGTTGAAAGAGGAAAAGTCTCTGCATTACCTGGAAGCTGTTGTTTCTGTGGCGGATCACATTTCCCAGGAGAGAGACCAACTACTACAAATGGTATGGGTGATGCAGTTTTTGAATGTGCGCACACGTACAGTTTAACACATGTACCACTGACAACCCTCGCGAGACTTACCATGCACATACACCTTCAGCTGCTGCAAGGAAACAAGGTATTACACATTGTACTTTTGACAAGCCTTTATAGAGATTGATCTACTCGCAAAAAGTGCTTGTTATTATATGGGGTTTATGAGGCTGATTCTAGGGGGGTGCCAGCTAAGGTAGTTAGCAGCATATAATTGAACTTTGATGTTGACAGCAAGGCTCAGCAGGTCGGTTGTGCCTGTGCAGCCAGGTAGGATCAGGCGAGCGCAGGAGTCATTCAGGCGCCAGAGCGAAAAAGTTCAACGCGTGAAATTCAGCTAGGCTGGCCTGTACGTGCACTGCAGTGGCTGACGAGCAATGAGCAGCAGCAGCAGCAGCAGCAGCAGCAGCAGCAGCAGCAGTGCAGCATGTGGCTGATGACAGTGCGGTCAGTTGATCCACAGAGACATAAAACTATAATGGCCCGAGTTATTAAGCACTTGTGCGCCGTTGCTGTGGCCTGTCATTTATCAAGCAGCAGTCGCACCCACCCCGTGAGTGCAGTTTTTTTTTCCAGTTTGTGAGTCAGCAGCGAGATGCATTTAAGAAGATAAAGTCATTCTTTGCCTCTTTGCCAATTGCACGCTATCGAATCAAATGAGCATCCCTCTTGAAGCCTTGGGCAAACGAAGAGAGGAAAATAGATAGCGGTTAGTAAAGTATTCTGAGCATGGAAGAAAAAAACCTTCATGAGCAGGCAGTCATGTAAGACTGATTAATTTATTTGTCTGGCTTCTGGCTGTGATTGATTGTTTTAAATAACCAAAGACTATTATGCTTGCATAAAAAGTGCCTTTTTTTCTTTCTCTCAGCCTGACTGAGGATTACTTTATTACATTAAAGGCTTTTTTTTTGTACATCTATGAAGCACTAATACTCACTTAAGCCTGTAAGCTTTACAATGGATACAACACTTGAGTCACACTTCATATTTTATTGGTTATTGTAACATCTTGTGTTACTCAATTTGGAGGCGTTAAGAAAAGTAGCAACACTGCAGCTGCGTGACTCACAGACAAAATTGATAAGCAAAGACATCATTACAGTGTGTGTATATGGTAGATTGACTGGCACAGGAACTGGGAACATTGTTAAATGGTAATTAATGCAGAGAAATATGTGCGGAGGGGGGGAGGGGGCATTGTTTCCATACTCAGGGCAGAACTCCTCTATGATGTCACCATTTATTTGACTACCAGACCCTTCGATGATCACTCTAAAGCTGAAAACAAAAACCTCCCTACATTTGGATCTATTATATTTCTCGCTTCGGCGTGTTTTTCAGTAAATATCAAGTTGGCTTATATCCAAAAGAGATCATTTTATCCAAGATTTGCCAGCTGAAAGTGAAAATGAAAAAAATCAACTTCAGATTTTCTGAGGGCACAATTAAACTCTTTTGCCTTCAGCATCACGGCCTTATTTTCACGGCCTTATTTTCACGTCTTTACAGATTTATACCTTTTTAGAGGCCGAAATTAGTGGATACAAAAAACACTAGTTCTCTTAACCACCAACTACACTTATATTCTTAAGTGACACAATCCTCATTAAAACATTGACACAACAGTGATTATTCAACGCGAGATTTGCCACAGATTAAAACATATTTGAAGCTGTTGCGTCGGAGTGCTAAAAAAAAAAGTACAGAATTTCTCCAACACTCGTCTCTTTTTCAGCTGTCCTCTTAAATCCATGAAAAAAAAAAATCCATTTGCGTTGATTGATCGGAAGGGGTTACACTATATTGTAGAATAGTTCGTACTAGTCATGCTCATGTTACTCGAAACACTGCAATTTCCGGTCTTAAAACACTAGCCGCACAAGTGGGAGTTGCATGATTTATTCTTAGTCTTTCCTCATCCCCCTGTGTGATTGTGGAAAAAAAGCAGGACCATTCCACCTCTGTGTTTCAGAGGGCTGATGTGGAGCTACATCATGTTGCTGTTATCATACTCTTGCGCTTGTAGACATGAGTTTTCATGAAAACAAGAGCGAATTGACGATTAGTATTTCCATGCCTTTAATGTCAAATTATTGTTTTATTATTCTCTCATAGAGTTTTCGAACGTTACATGTGTACGTTGTTTGAGTGCTGGTTTATGTTACTTCTCCATCCTTTAAACTATGCGGGACGACTGCAAATTGGCAACCTTCTCAACCGGCTTTTCCTCTTTTCCTTTGTCATCCTCTCCCATAATCCCTCCTCTCTTCCTCCAACTGTGCACTCAACCCTGCTATGTGTTCCTGTCCTAGATCAGTAACCCTTTTTCTTCCCTCTCCACCGCCACAGGTTTCAGCTCTACATCAAGAAAAGCACGGATTCGTAAGCAAGATTCTGAAAGGCACAGTTCGATTTGGAAAGCTACAGGAGAAGGTCAAAGTATGTTTGTCAATCACACTACTTCTAACGCACTGATTACACAGCGAGTTGGTTTGTGTTTCAGTTGCTTGAATGGAATGTTTGGGAGTAAGTCCGTTTCTGGCTGAGACCAAATTTGCTGCATGGATATTTGCATTTCATTAGTAATGATACAGTAACTTTCTAAACAGCTGTGGCATTCTGTCGTGTCCTGAGTGGGATCGCCCGCCTCAGGGGCTTTCTCACGCGAGTGTCCTCAGATGCAGCGATGGTTAGCACGGTTGCTCATTGGCCATTTTGGGTTACTCATAGTTCTTTTGGAAGCTTTGCTGTCAGCTGTCAGTCGGCCGATCCGACTGTTCACGCGTGTGTGTTTATGTGAGGCTCGTACTAAACTAAGGGAGGAGGTGCACCGCGGCTGACCTCTTAATCGCAGCCAAAATAATGAAGTGAAGAGACTGAATCTAACAACTGCTGTGTAGATTTCACCTAAAACCTGAATTCCTAAAAAACTAATATAAGAATTGGACTTTTTGTGAAGAACGGTGTGTATTTTGTGAACTGCATTACCGTGGAATGTGTTTTTTTTTTTTTTTTACATCCTGTGATTAAAAACTCTGCTAAAATTGAGAGAAAGTCATGAAATGCATCAATATTTTTGGAAC
>CAAKHG010014741.1:6898-20600 GCA_901007715.1 Dactylopterus volitans
CAATTGAAATTTTTCATGTTGTAAAGTCAAGTTGAAAGTAGTCCTCAATGTACTCCATTTCAGTGTCAAATTGAATAGAACTCACACCAAGGAGCTGCTACTTTGAATGTTGTGTGAAAGTATCTCATAATTTCGACTTTTTATCTCATAATTTCGACTTTTTATCTCATGGTTTCGACTTTTTATCTCATACTTTCGACTTTTTATCTCATAATTTCGACTTTTTTATCTCATGGTTTCGACTTTTTATCTCATAATTTCGACTTTTTATTTCATAATTTCGATTTTTTTTCATCTTATTTTTTTCTTTTACTGGCGGAAATGGGCTTCCGTCCAGTAGCGGCCGATGCGGCGTCTACTCTTTATATGTCTATGAGACCGAGCACCAGATCTCCTAATGCACATGCGCTTAAAGCGTCATATCAAGAGCGGAAATTGTTCTCTCGTTTTTTCTTGTTAGGCATCGACCACAAACATCGACAGCTAGTTCAAGAATCGTGCCTCGAGAATTACCAACATTTTACGCTGCTCATTAACCAGAGATGTTTTAATGAACACAACATAATATTCTAAATCGAGAAGTTTGCAATAACTACAGATTTTATAAATGGACGAATGGACGAATCATAGACATATAAAGAGTAGACGCCGCGTCGGCTGCTGGGAGCGAGTAATGCGACGGCCATCTTGAACCGGTCCTCTAGCCTCATAGATAAGAGCCTCTTTATGTATCTATGATACTTTATATGTCTATGATTCTACTAGCTACCTAGCAGCAGAAGAGCGAAAGATGCCAAAGCACTGTGCAGCATATTCCTGTTCCTATCGGCGGAGCGTCGAAATCAGGGGTCGGGGATTTACTTTTCACAAGTAAGATTGAACATTACTATTGATTGTATTTTGTGAATAGAATTTTACTGTACTGTATTTATATCCACCAGCGAAATCGTAGCCCGCGATCTCGGCGATGTTTAGTGCCGATGTTCACCCGGCTATGAACTGAGACTTTATAAGTCATATTCCATAACAGAGGGTTTGATTACAAGAATGCTATTATAGAAATAAAACAAATATTACTGGTATAACATCAGTGGTGGACAGTATGGAAATTAATTTTCTTGAGTACTGTACTTAAGTACATTTTTTGTGTACCTGTACTTTGATTGAGTATTATTTTGGGGGGTTACTTTTACCTTCACTCCACCACATTTGAAGGACAGACAATTATTGTACTTTTTACTCTGCTACATTTCTACTGATGTCCTCGCTAAAAAAAAATGAAGGAAGAAAATAAGCTTCATCCTCTTTGTAAAATGTTTTGTGTAGACTCTCCTAAATCTCCCGTTTTCATTTTGAAAGTTTCCCAAAGACAATGACATGAGGAAGAAGTTTTGATGTGAGTGCACATCTGCCTTGGGCTCGTTTCAGAAAGCAGGTTTCTTTATTTTAAAGATAAATGTTGCGAGAAATGCATACATCTGCATACATATGCATTAATATCTCCATGTCCACTAATTTATATTTTCATTTTCTCTGATGTATAAATTCTATCCATTGTTATGTTATATATAGTTATACAATGTATTCATATATTGTTTATATATTTATGTAAAGCCTAATCATATGTTTCTTCAACCTATTAAAATAGCTGTACTGCCACCATCTGCTTCTGCTTCTCTATCATGTATTAGTGTGTGTGTGTGTGTGTGTGTGTGTGTCTTGCAAAATACCCATCATTCATCACATATATCACATATTAAAATACACCGAACCATGTGTCCTGTATCATAGCTACATGTAGGACGATTGCAGCAAAAAAAACGCGTGAAAATCAGTTTAGTGTTCAGTACGTTATGATTGATTAAATGCGCTGACAGTTCATTGCGCCTGCCAAATAGATGTGGAGCGGGCGACCGTTCCAAGATGGCGGCCCCACGGATCGTCAGCGCTGGTAGGCAGTAGCGGCGTCTACTCTTTATATGTCTATGGGACGAATGGCCCACTGTGTAATGACGCCACAAGTAGTGACCCGGAAGAGGAGCCGTCGTTTAGACCTGTGAATACGTAGAAAGGCGAGATGAAGGGACAGAGACGGGATTGTTCTATTCTGCAGTCAACACTGTGAAACCGTGGCAAAGTTAAACAGCGACAACGGGGAGCAGTGAAGCGGAATGTCGTCACAAACGCAGGAGAAGGACGTTCATTAGGGAAATTTTATTCAGACTTTGAAAGATGCCAAACGCCGAGTTATCTGATAAAAATTAGCCCGCGTCTTGTTTACCTATATCCTCTAGTTTTTCATTGTTTTAGCTGTGTGAAACTACACGATATTCGTTGTATTCCTATCCGTAAACAGAACGCCAGGTGTGAAGCACCCAACATTGGTTAATTAAAGCTTCTTTGACGACGGTGACAGCCACGTCACCCAAGTCGACAAACACTGCCGTGCTCTCGATTTGGTCGTTTTGGCATTGTTAAATACCAAAGACCTAGTGGTGGTGTTCTGCTATGGCCCCGATGGGTATCCGCCTGTCACCCTTAGGTATTGCGGTGTTTTTTCTCCTTGGAGTCGGCGTCATTTACCACCTGTACTCTGGGGTCATCTCCAACCGCCTGGCTGCCTTCAGGTCAGTTACTCGTTATTCTGCCAGATGTAAATGTGTATCACATTTGTCCAAGGATTATAAAATAAGATGGCGTGATAATGGATATTATAACTTGAGTTCATAAGAAAAGGTTGAATTTCCACGTAACAATACCCAATCTTACAAAATCAGTGGTGCACAGGTTATAACTAAATTGCCAGTATTTGTAAGTTTGTATTACTTTTGCTGTGGTAGATATAGAAAAGTAATCCAATTGAATCCATACCAGTTTGACTTTGGCCCTTTGCTTTTGTCATGAGTTTGATACTTCATCAATCTTGTCATCCTTGGTCATTTTGCCTGACTTGAGCTTTCAATAGCCTTGCAAACATCTGTTGAGAACTTTGGCTTCATTTATGAAATTATGAAATAGATTTTTAAATAATTCGAATGACCCAACCGTTTACTGACTGCAAAGCACAGATAATTTAATTGTATCTGCTCGGTTTGACCATACTTGCAAGTTCAGTAACGGAGGCGGATGCAGTCTTATTTGTACACTTACACAGTACTGTGTGAAAGCCTTCAGTCACCATTAGGACTGTTATTTTAGCAAGTTTGCAATGAGCACACTAATTTATTTTCCAGTCTCTTATTAATATACACCAAGAAATAAAGAAAATATGTTCACGGTTTTAAAGCACACAATGAACACAATGGCCCTTTAGGTCAAAGTCAGTATTTAATACAACCTCCCTGCCCTCGGCACATCTTGGACATTTCTCAGGTTGTCTTTTATTCTTTTCTCTGTCCAGATGATCCCATATATCTTGTATAATGTTCAGGTATGGACTCTTTGGAGATCAGACTATCACTGTCAGTGTTTTATTAGCTTGAAAAAAGAAAAACTAGCGTCATGTCCTTTAAAAACATAGCCGTCTGAAATAACTTCTCAGTAAACACAGTACAACATTGTGCCCCCAGCAGTATGACTGCTCCAACAGTTGTAAGTTATTTGTCACGAAGTAACACTGTTCTAGAACCATAATGACAGGAAAGAGGTTGAAGTTAAACCAGTGAAATCAGCAGGGGCAGCATGGGGTGGGTGAAGCAGCAACATCGCTGTGGTTGCAGGTGAGGGGAAGAGTCCAAGCTGATGGGACATGGACACGAAAAATGTTTACTGTTATAAGCCATGTCCGATCAACAGAGTTTAAAGAGGGCCACAAAACTCAGTCTAAAATAGTCTTAGATGGTTGTGAACAAGGTTTTTTTAGTTGCAGCTTGTTTTCTGGGTAAATGGTGCTAGGCCCTGATGTGGTGGCGACGATGCATGGTTTTCATCCAATTCTACACTGCTGTTGAGTTAACAGTTCATCAATTAAAGGAAAATTTTGCCGATGGGAGGATGATTCTGTGACAAAACTAGTTTGGAGATGTAGAATGGTGCAGTTATTGTTACAGCTGGTGCTGGAATGCTGGAATTGCATTTTGCTAAAATGTAAAAATTGTACAATCGCTTGCCTCGTTGTATCCTGAGGCCAGAGCCACATTCTAAACGTAAATGTTTGGAGGAAAAGTAGTTAAATGTTGCTGTGCAATCTAATATTCAATATTACTTATATGAGCCCAAATGTAAGAAATGCAGCCTATGAGGGAGAAAGGAGGCAGAGTCAAACACTGTAGCAATGAGCATAACTGCCCTGCCTAGTAATAATGAAGGCCACTCTTGGACGCATAGTTAATGCTTTAAAGACTTAAGTCAAAATTAGACTGCTTCAGATGAACATAATCTGGTCAGTGTGCAGCCATTGCTTTCTATCCAACTGATAGTGGGGGGCACCTAAAAAACGAGAAAGCAAAGTCTGTAGTTTCAGTTGTTGTTATAAAATGTAAAATATGCAAATCAAGTATAGGTTAACCAAAATGAACAACAACCAAATACAGCCAAAATATGCAAAAGTGACACAAGTTGAATTTATAAAAATAAAATGCAAATGTAAAAATAATAAGAAATGCAACAAAGATGCAAATTGGGTAATTTAGAAACAAACTAAGAATTAAATATTTTAAATATCTATATTAACAAAAACAACCAAACTGAACAAAAATGTAGAATGCTCAAAAAGTATATTTTTGATATGGATATTTCACTACATTGCATGTATAGGGCTGTTTCCAACAAGCACTACAGTGCAGTACAGTATGGTATGTTACACATTGGAACGCTAAACCCTGGGTCTAAACACCTACAAATGCTTACTGTACTGTATCATACTGCCTGTTGGAAATGGGGCTTTACTTATCAATGTTATAATAAACTCTACAAAAATATGTTCAATATTAGAGACATTGTCATTCTCCTACCAAGAAAAAGGAGCCCAGAATAGTCAGAGTGGAAGATTACACGAGCAATGTTTTTGGCTCACCGCGACCACATGAAAATGTAATGACGTGTTTCCTTGTGTATTGGCTGTATTGAAACATCAGCCTTTTGCAGATCTTAGCTGGGAATTAGATATGGTCGTTCACACGGCTCTTTCCCAGATACAACCCATGTAAGTGCTGGAAAGGGCTGCATTTGTGAATGGGGCTAATAACAGACCATCCCAATGTTTCTCCGAAGGCAGTGAGCACTCTTTAATGAACCTGTCTCCAAATCTTCTCACATATTGCCATTGATTGATCCTGAACATTTCAGACTTTGTATGCTCATCACAACCTTGCAAAAAAAAACCCCAAAAAACTGTGTGCTTAAAACTTTTACACTGTACTGGGTACTCACATGTCAGACCTCTTGAAATCCATCAAAAAACAATTTTTTGACTTTTTTTTTTGACTTCCTCAAAATATCTTTTGATTACATCATATGTATATGTACTTTATATTTTCACACCAAATACAATACCTTTCAGAGTAAATGTCTGAGTGTGGAAGTGATATGGCCTTTAAAGTCACACAGCAGATTTCAATGCAGTTGACCCCTGATGTGAGATTGTGGGCCGATATTTTATGCCTCTAGTACGGTTCAAAAGACTTGTAAAATCCTTGCCAAGGTGCATTTAATTTTTTCTCTGTTGACAAGTTGTTAATCTTAGGTGTGCAGTCAACAAAATCCTGGTTTTGATCAAATATTACTTCAAATATTAGTTATCTGGGCTTTAGTTTTCTGTGTGAGAATGAACACACAGAGCATCTGAAAGAGTTAGTCTGAGGGGGAAAAAATGAGCTACCAGTTGCTTTATTTCAAAACTATGTTCTCTCATCTTCACTTTCCAAATACTATTAAGTTGAGCTCATTGGGTTCAATATGTAGAGAGATGAATTGTTTTGTTAGTTGTTCTGTCTGTTCATTTGTGCAGACAAAGGAGAGATGTGGATCTGAGAGACCTGCTGGCTGTCTCAGTGGAGGCTGCAATACTTGGAGGTGGAGAGGTAGAAATATTTCTGCTTTTGTCAGTTCAAATAAATATTGAGTGCATATTTCTGCTTTTGTCAGTTCAAATAAATATTGAGTGCCCATTGTTCATTCATTCATTCATTCATTCACTGTCTTCCGCTTATTCCGGCTATTCCGGGTCGCGGTCGTGCTGGAGCCGATCCCAGCTGTCGAATGGGCGAGCGGCGGGGTACACCCTGGACGAGACGCCAGCTCATCGCAGGGCCACATGAAAGACATACAACCACTCACACTCTCACACACACACCTACGGGCAATTTAGAGTAGCCAGTTAACCTCAGCATGCTTTTGGAGGTGGGAGGAAGCCGGAGTACCCGGAGGGAACCCATGCAGACACGGGGAGAGCATGCGAACTCCACATAGAAAGACGGGAGTCGAACCTGCGACCTTCTTGCTATGAGGCAACGGTGCTAACCACCGCACCACCGTGTCGCCCCCCATTGTTCACTTATTACTTATTATTTGGTCGTTATTTATATGTTATTACAGTGTAGCTAATTGTGAATTGTTTCTTTCCTCCTTAGGTGAAGAAGGTGCGTGATGAAAACCGCCTGAAGGAGAAGTCAAAGGGCAAAACAAAGGAGGGGGCCAATGAGCTTCTGACAATGGGGGACTTGCAGTCTCATAGAAAGATGTATCACCTGATAAAGAACACCTTTCCTGAAATCACTGTGAGCACTGCTACTGTAGATGTCATCCAGTTCTATTCTGTTCAGAATCCAGTATTGCAGTAGTGATTTGCTGTGTGTACAGGATACTTCTTGGGTAGATGCAGGAAGACTAATCTCTAATGTAACCAGTTCCTTTCATTGGAGACTGTGAAATCATGGAGAAAGAATCCAAGTGAACTTGAAACAAGCCAAAAATCTCATAAGCAAGGCCTTAATATGCAATCCACTGAAAATGGCAGATTTTAAAGGCTAGGCTACTTCTAAAGCACATACTATTTATTCTAAACCCCCCACACCCCTACCCAATCCCCACCCCTCCTCCTCCAGGTAAACAGTGAGGAACATGATATGATGGTGGATAAGGCAGCACTCTGGAGCCGGGATATTCCAGCTGACATACTAGACAAAATAGAGGGAGGCAAAGATGTTCCTCCCGAAAGCATCACTGTGTGGATTGACCCTTTAGATGCTACACAGGAATATACAGGTGAGCATCTTGACAGACTTTTCAATATTGTAATTTATACTGGGCAATATGTGGGCTTATCTACCTAAATAAGCAAGCTGGTGTTCTAGAATAGTTCGGTTTTGAATTGTTTAAAGCTCATCAAACCAACTCATAGTGAAGGAAACATAGTAAAATGTCAAATTCATTCAAATCAAAGCTTAAAGTGATGCATAAATGTTTTTTGTGACACCTTTATAACATTCATCCAATTAATCCCAAATGCAGCCAGCAGCTTTCCGTAGAGCTACTCTTTCCACTGTCAATCACAAATGGGTCTTTTTCAACAGCACTTTTGGCCACACTGAGCTGAATGATGCTGTACTGAGCTGCACAGAGCAGCAGCCAAGATGACCTCCTCCTGAAGCAGGAGGAGTATAGCCATGCTTATAGCCAAAGTATAGCCGTGCTTTCTCCAAGCAGTCACTGCAGCCTGCATGTGTTTGCAAGACTTAAACAAGCCTGTGTTACAAGACCTCACTCATGTCTGTGCAAGAGATGAAAGAGGATGAACTTTTATAAAAGTCTCTGTGAGTTCAGGACTTTTGTAATATGGAACTGAATCTCTTTGATTCTCCCCTCCGTTACTTTTATTTTTTCACTTTAGCTTTCAGCTTTGTAGAAATCTTGTTAAACCCAGCTTTTATTGCAAAGAATTGATAGGACTACTCTGTGGAACATCACCTTATCGTGGTGGAGGAGTTAGAGTGTACTAATGATCCCAGGAGCTGTGTTGTCGGGGGCAGCAGTCCCTTGTAGGGTCTCCCATGACAAATTGGTCTTGGGTGAATGGTGAGACAAAGAATGATCCATAAAGATGCATAGGGGAAGAAAAACATCAGAGGACAGGTGTGCCCTGCCCATAGTGTTACCGGGCCCTGCCCTCGAGCCAGCTCTGGGTAAGGGGCCCGTCAGCGACCACCTGGTGGCCGGGCCATCGCCCATGGGGTCCAGTCAGGTCCAGAGACATGGGTCTGTCCTCCAGCAGGCCCACCACCTGCAGGAGGAACCATATGGGTCAGTGTGGATTGCACAACAGGCTGCTGGTGCCCTCATAACCCAGATAAGTGGAAGAAGACAAAATTATTTTATAGGAAATAATTAGTTTTATCCACTGTTTGAGAGCCACGCATTTGACCACTTATCACGGCAGTCGATCAGCTCGCAGCTCATAGTGCTTTATGACACACCCCAAGTGCAAGCACTGTTGTAATGGAAACCCATATTCCTGCTATGCTGGGGTAATGTGCTGAGACAAACCAAGCTGAGCCAAACCAGCATATGGATTGTATATGGGAAAATCTCACAATCCACTGTATCCCTTGTGAATTGCAGGTTCACTGGAGAGCTGGCAGTGAATTCATAGAACCTTAAGTAATGGACAATTTATCTAACTTCACCTGGTGATAGCAAGTAGCTGTCTGAGACAGCAGCAGCCACCCTTCAGGGAGAACTTGTTTTTGCCGCGTGCATTCTCCCAAATCTCTCACTTCCATTCTCTAAACTGTGTGAGAATTGTGAGTTTGAGTATAGTAAGTATGTTCGCATTTCACTCTAGCTTTTAGGTAGTTTGGTGCCTCCCATTGGTTTGAAGTCTGGAATATGAGGTCTTAGCTTGATTCAGGTGAAAATTGCACTTTTTTAAGTACAGTAGTAGTAACCTTTTAATGACTAAGAACTTAAAGGTTTAAAGGAAAAATATACATTTCCATGTTTGTGTTTATCTGCTTAAACTTATCTATCTCTTTTTGTCTCCACTCCTCTCTTCTATGAATGCTTTGGACTCTGTCGGCACATATCATGTATTCACCTTTCAACTCCATTTTCTTCCACCTTCTTTATTCATCTGCTCTATCCTCTTCCATCTCCGTTTCTCACCCTGGCTGTCTGCTCATCTCTCCCTTCCTACAGAGAACCTGGTGAAGTATGTGACCACAATGGTATGTGTGGCTGTGCACGGTAAACCAGTCATTGGGGTCATACACCAGCCATTCACTGGTTTCACAGGTTAGTGTGTGCATGATTCCACAACTTGAAAGCTGGATACCGCCACATTTTAAACGTGGTCTCTGGTTGTGATTTACAATACATGCCTTTTGAATTATATGAATCACTTTGTTTCCCTGAAAAAAATCTCTGTTGTGAGAACCACTTAAATTAAAGTTAATGCTTAAGGTTAGAAAACCTCAAGACATATGAAGAACTCAATACACTTCTTTAGTGCGTGTGTGTGACCATCCCCGGCCCTCCCTGAAAGCTAGTTTGTTGATCTTTATTGAGTTAAGTGATCTTGTGAGGCAGGGAGGCCAGTGTCCACCACAGTAACTGTAGAGGGGAGGGAAGAATACGAAAGACATACAAAGATGAACAGGGAAAGGGAAGCAGGTGGTGCTGGTAGAATCTGATGAAGAGAAGGATGCTGTGTTGTTGTTTTTTTTCTCCCCGCCACGTGATTATGAGAGGGCAAAGGGTTTCAGTGTTTGTTTGTTTTTGGCGAGGTGGGTTCCTGATGACTGAGGATGTCCCATCAAACGGAGTCAAGTTGAAGATAAGAGGATCCTTGTGAAAGAATGAAAGAACTGCTCAGCCCACTTTTTTTTTTTTTTTTTTTGCCGGATTCATGAATTCTTGATGAATTGATCCGGTCAGGGCTGGCAAGTGGAGGCGCACATGCATGTGGACATTCACTAAGTATGAATGAGACCATCACCAGGGCTTAGAGTCAGGTCGGGAGCCCAGGCTTCTCTGGCCTGTCCCACAGCGTGTAGAGGCCCATGAGGTACCAAACCTGGAGAACCACCATGGCCACGCGGTAAGCCTCCACCCCCAGGGAACCAGTGCGGCCGAGCCAGCAACCCTCTACCAAACCCCACCCCACCAGGCGGACTGGACAGAGCACCCGGTGGGCCAAGTCGACCCACCCGAGGAACCAGGCAAGCGGGCACCGGCGAAGGCCCAGGGGGTAAGGGAGCTGTAGGGGTCATAGGCTGTGGTGCTGCCAAGAATCGGCCCATGGCCCACGCCACAAAAGGATCGAGGAGACCACAGCAGGGGGAGCCCTTCTGCCCCTCCACGAAGAGGAGAGGAGGCTGTGAGTCCCCACACAATAGCCAGCAGGCCAGCGGAGGCCACCCTGGAGCAGAGATACGGCAGCCCAGCCACAGCACCTTACGGAGGATCGAGCCCAGCCACAAGGACCAGAAGACAGGCACCCAACAGACCGCTAAGGGAACCTCAAACGGGCACCCACAAACACCAGCCGTCTGTAGGGGACCGGGCCCCCCGAGCCAAGCCAAGAAAAGGATTGATTATGTGTGACCCCTTTACTGTTTCCTCAGTCCCAGATGACGAAGCATAACCTTGCACCATGGATGAGTGACCCTGGATTGGGGGAGGCTCAGGGGGCACTCTTCCACCTTCCCTGGCATATATGAGACCATCACCAGGTCTCAGGTCTCACACCCCCAGAAGTGCTGCACCAGGGAACAGAGCCAGAGAGCATGGAAATAAATGTCGTGTGTGTTCTGGGTACAATGGGCGCATATATCGGAGTTAGAGGAACCCATTCTATGAATCTTGTGTTGTGTTAAATGGGATCTGTGCAGTACTTTGAACTCAATCAGTTGTAGGTTTGAATTTTTGGTAATTTTGAATGTATTTTAGCAAATCTGTGTCCAAAAGTGGAGGTCAGCAGACAAGAACAGATCTGATTCCCATTTTGAGTAGATGCATAGAATTGGTACTAGAGATCTCATCTCATTGTCTTCCGCTTGTTCCGGTCGTGCTGAGCCCCAGCTGACAATGGGCAAACAGTGGGGTACACCCTGGACGAGTCACCAGCTCATCGCAGAGCCACATGAAAGACAGACAACAACCTCTCACACTCGCACACACACCTACGGGCAATTTAGAGTAGCCAGTTAGCCTCAGCATGCTTTTGGAAGGTGGGAGGAAGCTAGAGTACCCGGAGAGAACCCATGCAGACACAGGGAGAGCATGCAAACTCCACATAGAAAGATCCCAGGCCAGGAATCGCACTGGCGACCTTCTTGCTATGAGAGCTAACCACTGCACCACCGTGTCGCCCGGTACTAGAGATGAACTTGTAAATTTGAGTAAGATTTTTCTTTCTTTTTTGGGGCAGGCTTTGTGATCAATCTGACAAATTCTGAGGGCTTTGTGGTATTCTGGAATGTATCAGCTGTAAGTACTGGAGAAAATTTCCACTTTTTAATTCAAAAATTTCAAATAAGTCTATGTGTTTCAAAAGTGATTTATTCTGGAAGAGGTGATGAGGTGAGTCATTCCTTTTTGCTCCCAGGTGCTAAGATTTAGGGGTACTTGTTATTTGTGAAGTCTGGGTTGTGCCAGATCGTGGAGAGCATACATGGTTCCAACTGGGAACCTGTGGCCTCTAGAGTTTCCCACCAAGCAGAGAGTGTGGAGGCAATCATAGGGTTTTTGAAGCAGTTACACCTCTTAGGGGTCATAATAATGAAGGGCAGATCAAAGATTTTGATGTTGCAACAGTCAACCAGTTTGAGTTCTTGCCAGGGGTTGTAATCTGTGTTTGGTTTCAACCATTTAGTGACATATTGCAGTTGATTCACCAGGTAGTAAATTCCTGAAATTAGGTGCATCCAACCCTCCTTCCAATTTCTTTTTTTGAAGGGTGGATAGGCACATTTTGTTTTTTTATTCTTTGAATAAAATTTTGTAATGGCTGAGTCTATTTTAAGGAACCACTTTGCTGTGGGCTTGAAAGGAATCATGAAAAATAAGTACTTGATCTGTGGTAAAATTTTCATTTTAACTGTAGCTATTTGACCCATAAGGGAGATTATAGTTCCAACGTCCCAGGTCACCACAAATTTTCTCCAGGAGTGAACCAAAGTTTAAGTGGCCTAGTTCTGATAGTTTCAGTCAGCTATTAATACCCAGATATTTAATGTTGCCAGTGGAGAACGGAGGTTGGGCGTTTTGGTCTGCAGGATTCCAGGCATGGAGAGTAAAGCTATTAGAAGTGATGCCATTGGTGGTGACAGTAGCCTGCGATGAGTTATATCAGTGTTTTTCAACCACTGTGCCATGGCACACTAGTCTGCCATGAGAGATCGTCAGGTATGCCGTGGGAAATTATCTAATTTCACCTAATTGGTCAAAAAATATGTTTTGAAAAAAAATAATGATCTGCGATATGCCATTGTCGAGTGTCTGCATTGTCGTAGTGACTGGCAGCGTAATCATGTAATACTCTTCCTTATCACTAGATGGCAGCAGGCAGCAAATTGCATTGTACGTTGAGACAAGAGAATTAGTGATGCATGAATGCGACAGGTGGCGGTGACCGCATTGTGGCTAGTGAGAGTGCTCTGACAGTGATGGACAAGGTTCTGAAGAGGAAAAAGGATAACTCCAAACTGGGCCCGGGACAAAACTTGAACCCAGATAAAAGCCCTAGTGGGAGTGGAGGTCAAAAAAAAAAAGCAAGGACGGTGAGCTTGAGACAATACAGCTAGAGTTACCTTTCATTTGGATTTACCTTTCATTTGGGGAATGACACTGATTCCGTTGTGCTTGGTGTGTAGTGAAAAGCTATCCAACAGTGCTATGGTTCCAAGCAAGCTCAAACGCCATCTCCACACAAAATCCTTCGCTTTAAAACAAGAATGTGGACTGTTTTGTTCGCCTGCGTGAATACACAGAGAAACATCTATGAAAATAACCACAAAGGAAAATGAGAGAGCCCTTAAAACTAGCTACCATGTAGCTGAACTTCCAGCTAAATCCAAAAGGTCCCACACTGTGGCAGAGATGTTAATATTACCCACCTGCAAAGCCATCGTAAATGAGATGCTCGGACCTAAAATAAAATAAAATAAAATATGATAAAGTACTTTTTGTGTTTATTTGATTCCTCTTCAAGACACTTTGATAAGAATGTCTACATTGTTAATTAAATTGCACATTTATTTGAAAAAATAAATATAAAAGATGATAAAGTACTTTTTTTCTTTCATTTGGGCTCTGATGTGACCTCTTTTTCTAATCAGTGTCACTGTCCTGAAGAATCATTGACCAGAAATGTTTGAAGAACTTGGCGGGAAAGCCATCCGGACCAGGAGTCTTGCTCTCTGACATTCAAAGGCAGAAGAAAATTCATTTATGGTCAGTGTCGAGTGTAGGAGGTTTCTTTGTTCTTCAGTCAGTTGAGGGAGATTTATGTTTTTGAAGAAGGCCTGAATGTCTTCTGGGTTTGGGTTGTTTGTTGTTGAATATAAGGTTTTATAGAAGCAATATTTATATGATTTATTTCCTGGGAAGATTGTGTTATATACCATTTGAGTCCTGGATTGAAGCTATAAGGGATTTTTCTTTGCTGCATTGGAATTGGTTCACAAGGAACTTACCTGATTTGTTGCTGCGTTCAAAATGTTGGTATCATAGTTGCTGTAATATGAACTCATTTTTTTTTTTAATT
>CAAKHG010014742.1:0-15951 GCA_901007715.1 Dactylopterus volitans
ACATATATTTATTTAAAAAAAAAAAGAAGTTTGGGCTGCGTCCACAAAAACACAACAAGCAAACAAACCCACCGTTGCTGGAACCACTGACAAAGTCTTGGACAGCCAAATTAAACTGGAACCTCGCCAGCACTGACTAACTAAAATACATTAAGCAACCCCATAACTACCTTCACTCCCTCCCTAGTCTTCGTGCCGCTACTTATGGGGGGTATTTATGCACTTTAGCCCACTGGGAAGAAATACCATCTGACCAGGGACCCTTCCTTGCACCATGGATGTGCTCTCAAGATGACTGCTCTACCCATGTTTGCAGCGACACTAAAATTCCCCAAGACCAACCCCCCTAACGGAAACCAGCCTTCTTAGCCTAACAAGGGGTTAGTGGTTCCTTACAATGCTAATTGACTGCCCCAACTAAACACAACCTCAAAGTTCCAACACTTATTTACTGCAACCAAAACATTACAAACTTAAATTAAAACTTAAGGACAAATGCTCTACTGCTACTTCAAAACTCCAACAAAATCCTCCCTCAAAACTCAACTCAGGAAGGCAAAATCACATGTTGAACTCCCACCACTGGCAACTAACTAATTGGCTTTAACAAGTGTTGCCAATAAGCCAATGGACAATTTGAAACCAAATAACTCAGGAATTGTTGTTTGGTCTCAGTTGTAACTAACAGCACACAAACATATGCCAGCATCAAAACCCATACCAAACGGATGAGCCCCCATTTTCTCACAAACAGGGCAAGTTAGTGGCAAGAAGGGAGGTACAAAGCAAAATAGTTATTCCTAAGGTGGGAACCTGAGACCCAGTTACCAGTCTGGAAACAGCAAAAAACAAAACAAAACAGAGTGCAGGGCAAGAAAGCCCTTAAATACTCTGCTCACAGGCGAGGTCATTTCGGCTGACGACCTACCCGCAACTGTCAACAGGGAAGTAAGACAGCCTGTCAGGCAGATGGGCAGGACGTCACAGTCGTTAGAAACCCAGCTTTAGTCCTGCTCCAATAAGCCAATGTTGTGGAGATGACATGGTCTACTGTTTCAAAGGCCTGAGACAAATCGATAAAATGAGTTGCACAGTATTTTCTGTGATCCAATGCCCTAATCCAGGGGTGTCAAACTGGTCCGCTGTGGCTGCAGGTTTTCATTCCATCCAAGCAGGAGCACACCTGATACAGCAATTCTGCAGAGTGAGGACAGCTGATTTGCAGGAGCAGGAACACTCCTGATTCCGCTCAACAAATCAAGTGTCTTCACTTTGCTGTGTCAGGTGTGCTCCTGCTTGGTTGGAATGAAAACCTGTAGCCACACCAGCCCTTTCACGGACCAGCTTGACACCCCTGCCCTAATCACATCATTTACCATCTCAGCTGCTGTTATTGTGCTGTGTTGTTTTCTAAAATCCGACCGATGCAGTAATAAGATATCGTTATCATTTGTGACTGTAAGTGTTTTCTTGCAGACATTAGCCCCTTTCCCACCACAGGAACTTTTTTCATTTACCTGGGCTTTTGTAAAACCTCAGAGCATTTCAACCTTAATTACCTGGGAAAATTTTTTCCCTCCATCCCAAACTTTCCCCGAAAAAAGTACCTAGTAGCAGGGTGGGACTGAGGGTGGAGCTGCATGCCGAAGAACCCTGATTGGTGGAACAAACTTGCAGCGTTTACGTTCACCTGCCAGGTTTAAATCTGCGGCTGCAAACTTATTTCATTTCTACAATCGTTACTTCATTTGGACAATGCAGCAAAAGGAGATGATCTATGAGAAGTGGACGCACAACGAAGTTCAGGCTCTTTGGAGCCAGTTTGCTGAAGATTATGATCAGTGGCACTGTGAGTCCGTGAGATTAACATAGGATAATAATCGTAAGATCATAATCGTAGGATAATAATCGCAGTAACACACACGCCGAAACAAAGTCGAGAGAAGAAAGAAATTTGAACAAGATTTCAAGAAGCTGAAAGGCCACAACGGTCTCAGTGGATTCAACCGCTATACGAACCAGTGGTCTGAGCACCTCAACGCCATTCTGGACCTCAGACCGCCATCTGGCACCGGGACGAGTACACACATTATTGTCGTAATAGCCAACAATCTATGACAACTGGAACAAAAACAGTGTGGGAATGAATGTGTAGGCTCTCATTCTGCAGCTGCAACCGTATTTTTTAAAGCTCTATACTGCCCCCTCTTGGCATTTCTATGGTAAAAGCAACATGTAGAGACTTAATATGATTTACATGAGACAACTTCATAAATGACCAACATGATGTCATATCACCAGGTGTTTGTAATTATGTGTGTGTGTACCTCATCTGACATTATTAGAAATCACATTTATTTATACATTTATGGATAGATATTGATGGCGCAGGATGTCGGCATCATTCAGCTTGTCAATTTTTCATCAGCGAAGATCGAGCTGCTGCTTGTATTGATATGATACGGTCGTTGAAATGAATCTGGAATCTGAATTTACTGTTTTCTATATATATATATATCTGTTTTCTTAGAAATCTGTAATCATATATGTGTATACATGTGTTATTGTGCTATGGCCCTTCCTCTGTGCTCTTAATAAAGCTGTTAGGTTTTACTAGCTCCTTCTGGCTCCTCACTGATGCTCTTATATATGACAAAGAATGAATTGTGGCAGCATGTTAACGTTTATTATACAGAGAGATGCATCATTGATTATATCACAGTTTAGTTGCATTTCACATGCAGTTCAGTATCCCCCTGCTGGACAGACGAGGGTACTGCAGCCATGCAGCTTTTTCTCAAATCTCTAGAGTAGAAGACTGACAGAGATAATTGAGATGATAATTGAGATAATTTTATAGAGCAGATTTTTTACAAGAGCAACACATGTATAAAGACATATGAGCATTCACATCATGAAGGAGGTTCATTAATGGATGCGTTTGAGCAATAATCATTTATGAGATGACATGAATAAACTTTTCATCTCAACCATGACAGATGACATCATCATCAATGCAATTTCCTCGGGATTAACAAAGTATTTCTGATTCTGAGTCTGATCATCATCGGAACCCAAACCCCTCCTCACTGCTGTCCTGGTTCCTTACTGATGTTCTGGCTCCTCACTGAGGTTCTGGTTCCCCACTGCTGTTCTGGTTACTCTCCAATGTTCTGGCTCCTCACTGATGCTCTCATTCCTCACTGGTTTTTGTACACTATTATCACTGTGATTGTGATTAGCATGTATAGATGAAACTTCCACCAGATGGCGCCATGACATCAGCTGATGTTTGTCCATGAAGTAACAAGAGTTTGATGGGAAGTCAGAGCATCCCCCTGGATCCCTGACCTGTGATCTCAGGGACCAGTGAGGCCTGGCTGACATCGCAGCAGAACCTGAGTGTCTCTGTCACATAGATGACCCACTTTCATATTAGCAGCTAGATATCTGGATCTTTAAATCAATACAATGCAAACTGATTTAATTTATAACTGAATATAATGGCTTGGGGCGCTCTCTCCTTTGCCCCCTGCACTGGATCTCATTCAGTCCCCCAAAAGGCAAGACTGTCATAGGGGCTTTGGCCACCTGTGTCTGTCCCACCGTGGACTGGTCCTGGCTTGCCTGCCATTTGGGGGTTGTTGTGGCATGGTTGCGACCCCCCACACCTGGCCCACACACACACACACACACTAAGGCTGCACTGTAGGGATTATAATCTTGATGTAATGTCATGTATATTGTTGTTTTTTTGTTGCTAACCATGTTTTTTTTTTACTGTTATTGTTGCTGAGTTGGGAAACTCAGTGCCATCAACCACAGTTTGCCAGATAAGACATGAACCACTCCTGTGCAGTGTCACAAATGCCTACTAGGTAGTGTATCTGAGCCACTAGGGTGTTGTGGTCCACAGTATCAAAGGTTGCAGTTAGGTCCTACAGGACAAGAATTACATAGTCACCAGAGTCATTTACCACGAGAATGTTGCTAAAAACTCTTAATAAAGCTGACTCTTTGCTATGCAGTGTTTTAAAGGCGGATTGAAAGACCTCCAGGACATCAAGCTCATCCAGAAAGGACTTTAGCTGGGCATGAACAACTTTCTCCAAGATTTTAGAAATAAAAGGCAGCTTGGAGATGGGCCTAAAATTGGCCTGCACACTGTGATCAAGGCCAGGTTTCAAAAGGTAAATTGCTTTACTTTACATAAAAGTAATTTGTCATTAAGCCATACAACATCAACATTTCTTTTAACCACGTGCTTCAATTCTCTTTATTCGTTTGTATTTCTGGAAGGTGAATCAGTTTACCTGTGCAGCTGCTGTGGATCTGAGTCCTTTTTAGTGTTTTGCTTTTGGGCATAGGTAGCATGTGAATGCCTCCTCAAGCTGGGGTCCTCTACCAGAGTTTGAGGGCTCTGCACAGTGCCTTAACTATTCCTAGGGCTGCACTCTTCTGGACTGAGACTTCAGGTGTTGATCCTGGAATTTGTTGTAGCCACTCCCCCCGTTTTGGGGTCACAGTCCATGGTGCTCCTATTGCCAGAGATATCACTTCAGTTTTGACGTTCCACATCTCTTGCAGTTGTTCCTTCAGTCCTTAGTACCTCTCAGTCTTTTTCATTTTCTTCATTCCTTATGTTGCTATCAGCCAGTATCACCATATCTACTACTCCTGCCCTCCTCTGCTGCTTGTCAACCAGCACTGTGTGTGGTTGGTGAGCCAGTAGCTGTTTGTAAGTCTAGAGTCTGAAGTCCCCAGTTCAGGCAGTGCACAGGGTGGTCTTTCTGTTCTTACAGTCTTGGTGGACTGCTCTGTCAACTTGGCTCCCCTGGTATTACTGCCAGTTTCTTTCTGCGTCCCACTCATGTATCGACCCATGTGCCTACTAATCACTGCTGTGACGAAGCCTAACAGGAGCTTCCATGCTTTCCACAGACAGGTTGTTGGGCGGTAGCTGGATGGGATGGTTTCCTTCTTTGGGTCTTTCATGATTAGGATTGTTTCACCCCATGTTGACCATTCTGGGTGGGTCCCATCCGTCAAAACTGGTTCATTTTTACTGCCATTTGTTCACTTCTTCGCGGATATGACCTGGTGTCAAATCCCTGCCATTGAGAGTAGACACTGGCTGGTTCAGTGGAGACCATTCTATTGATTGTCCAGGCTTCTACTTAATTTTATTTCTATAGCCAAGTGGCCAGATCTGTTAATCTTTGTTTGGTTGTCTTGAGTGCCTCTGAAGTAGACAGCTTATTGTATCTATTAAGTGCCCCATTCCCCGTGTTGCCTATCTGCAACTCCGTTAGTTGGCTTTCCTATGTCGATGCTTCCCTTATCTTAATCAGTTGTCTTCTCGTCCATGCGAGGTATTGCGATTTCTGGCCAGTTTGCATGTACCCAAGCATCTCAAGAATTACTGTTGGTGTACTGTGACAGGGAGGGGTTGGACCCAAATGCAGAACACAGATAAACGGGGAGAGTTTATGAGAGGCTTGGACCCATGAGGAAACTGCAGTACCGAAGTCCGGGCAGTAGAGGGAGCTCGGTGCTCGCGGTAATCAGTGGACACGAAAAAAGTCTGTGCAGCCTCTGGGGCTCCGGTGCTCGGCGCCGGACCGAGCCGCCGAGCCAGCGGATGGGGCGAATGCTCGCAACCACGAACCGTTCAAGGGAAATGAGCAGACAGGTCATTGGTCTGGGAAGCGAGCAGAGCAGGAAGGTCGGGGATGGTCAGGGTCGTAACCGGGCACGCAGGCTGGTGAACGCTGGAATGACTAGCATAACGCCGAGAACAACTTGGCCATGAGCTGCGGCGTGGGGCCGGCTTAAATAGAGCACGGGGTAATCAGTAAAGACAGGTGCAGCGAATACAGGCGGATGAGATGGGAGTGGTAGGACAGAGACAGGGACAGAGTGTGACAGTGCAATGTGTATCAACATATTTATCTGTGGTGGCCATGGTTAGGATTGTGGTTAACAGAGTATTCACATCTTTTTAAATTTATTTTGCATCACAGCTCTAGTAGTCTAAAAGGGATTCCAGGTCTCCAGCTTACTTTCTCCTGCTTGACCTGTTGTCCTGGCTCCTCTTTGCTGTAGCATTGTTGTTATTTTTCACCGATCTATAGTTGTGATAGTTGGTGGTGCTTGTGGACATTGGAACACTGAGCCACCAGTTGTTTCGTTGTTTGTCTTGAGGATGGGCTTCGAAGTATCCATAGGTCCCACATCCTTTGCATACAGTGTATCTCCTCTCTCTGGGATTGCTCATGTAGTAGCGTTCCTACAATGCCGCGTTTTACGCCCTTGTCCAAGTATGTCGTGTCTCTGTAGCCCATTTCTCATCAAATTACCCTAGTTCCCTAATGACTAGCACAGACCTTATATGTATGTAATTATCTTCATAGATATGTACTTACTGATATGCATTTGTAGATATATCTTTATATATGCCATGTTTATCTGTATGTCCAAGGTTCCCAGCTTATGTGCACAGCAGACTGACTGACAAAGCTCTGATCAATACTCAGAGGATGAGTGATTTTTGTTGTTGATCTGTTCACTGATGAGGTACTAATCTTTATATGAAAATAATATGTCCCGTTGTCGGGCAACTTTCTGAGCTTTCACCCGGTGCTGTTGCTAGGTGACGGCAGTCCAGCTCTGGAACCGTCTCCTCCCCACCAGTCACACGGCTCTGCAGCCAAACTTTAAACCAAACGCACCCGAGGGCTCTGCAAACACTGGTTCTTCACTTTCTTCAGCGTTTCCTGCTCCTGTGTCCAAACACCGAGGGGACCCTTTAGTCATCTCTCAGTTCCAACCGTGTCGTTGTGGCGTAAACCTGCTCCGACAGAGCTCCGCCTCAATGAGAGCTTTGTTTCAGCGAGACTGTTGAATCAGTTCAGAGGAAGAAAAGTGACCTGGTGTCCATTACAGTGAGCTGGCAGCCAGAAGACATCATGCTGCCTCATTGTCCGTCTGGCTGCCAGTCCAACACTTCACACTGAGACGTCTTTAGATGTGATTTCTGTTGGTGCCTGGATCCACACTGCTGCTTCAATGGTCCATCTGAAATCATGAGAACTGAGCTTAGAGACCACATGAAGGGGAGCTTGTTACAATCATCAGCTGAAGAACAAACTTTTGCTAAACAGTGTCATCGTGTTTATTCAAAAATTTTATCCATCAATCATCCACAACCAAGGAATAAAAAGGATGAAAAGGATGATGAGCGATGGAATAATTCGAATTTGAAAACTCAAACACCAAAAACAGATGAAAAAAATCAATGTGACTGACAGTTGTGACAGTAGAGGACAGATCTTATTGTTGACCTTTGACTTCCATCCTCTCAGACAGGAAACACTCAGCTGATGTGAATCTTGTCATGTCAGCTAGCCTCTCCGGCTTATTGTGTTTTTGTCCAATCAGAGAAAGATCACAGCTGACACCTGATGCACATTTATGACACATTATGAGAACGATTAAGTAAATTCATAGTTCATGAGGATTTCCCATCAATGACATTTTTGTCATTGACATTAGAACGTGGGAACGTGGGACATTTCAAAGACAGAGACAAACACGCACCCACACATGCAACGCTTGCACACACATACACACTAAAGCACTCACACACACATACGCACAAATACACACACATGCGCGCACTGACTTGGGTGTTTCAGAGTGCGAGTGGAGACCAGCTGATTGGACGGTGGGGAGACGAGGTGCTAACTGTTGCTGGTCACAGTGAAGTGAGAAGTTGACTTCATGAGGTCACTGTGGACAGATGTCAGGTGATCAGCTCATACGTCCATCGCTGAACCATCCTTTGATTGAGTAAAGAGTAATGTTACCATGGCAATAACATCACATTAATCAAGGTTATATGACACAATAAAACACATAAAATTCCAAAAATGTAACAATCAATAATGTTATTTAAGGGACAGATTTAACTGACTTCACAGTCTGTTTGCAAAAAATGACAAGAAAGACAAGAAAATTAATGAACCCTCATCCTAAAAGGAACCAAAGAAACTGCAAATTTCCACCTAAACTGCCACAAGTGAGACCTCTTCCTGAAACATGACAGGATGTGTCATTTAACCCCATGACCTTCAAATGACAAACGTGCAGAGAAGATGAAGAAGTGTCACAACATTTGTATCTGGATCCTGGATCTGATCTGGATCCTGAATCTTGGATCTGTACCAGGATCCTGGTTCACACACACAGAACAGCAAATACTAGTTTGACACTCATGGAAAGCAGCAGATGAATAACAAAGGTAATACATTTCTTTCTTGCTCTCTCTCTCCTCTCCCATCCTCTTCCTCATCCATTCCTGCATGTTACTAACTTAACTTCTCCCCTGGAGTTGTTTTCTTGTTTTGCAGAGACGGAGACTTTTATGTCCATCACGGACCTGCACCACCGTTATTATCATTATTATATTACTGTTGATGATGCTACTGTGTGTCTCTGTTATCCACCCCGCACCTCACAACCCAACCGGTCAAGGCAGATGGCTCCGCCCACCTCGAGCCAGGCTCTGTTCAAGGTTTCTGCCTGTAAAAGGGAGTTTTTCCTTGCCGCTGTTGCCAAGGTCTCATGGGGGAATTGTTGGGTCTCTGTAAATTAAAGAGTCCGTCTGGACCTGCTCTACTTGTAAAATGTCATGAGATAACGCTTGTTGCGATCTGCCGCTTTATGACTTAACAACGCTCTGGCAGATTGAATAGAAGCATTTGTGGTTGTACATGAACTGAGACTGGGCATTGGTGGCAACATGGCAAAGACAGGGAGCCAATTCAGAGCACATGAAACACAATGTAAATTTAGAAAATAAAACAAAGAGTCCAATAATTTGTTGCTTCTGGCTGAAACACTCCATTTCATTGCCTTGGTGCTTTCAAAAAGGAGGTTCCTGCTCTTCAATTTGAGAGGTTTGTTTGAGCTGAGTTTGAGTTTTTCTGGACTCACTGTGAAGAAGTGAAAAACATCAGAATGAGAAGGGATGGTGAATTGTTTGATGTGGTGTCAGATGTCTTGTGTTGTTGCTCTGTGAAAGTAGAGTAGTGAGACATCCGAGCTCAGTTATTATCTTTGAGTGCAGCCTGACGGGACGACGGACACAGGAGATGCTATTTTAATGCTCGTCATGTGAAGATTAGCCTTCATCTGCTGGAGGAGACCACAGGAGATGCTGAGGTCAACGGTGTGGACCCCAGCGAGTCCTCCAGTCTTTATCTGCCAAACACACTCATCCTCTTGCACATTACTGCTTCATCCGACTTGTGTTCAGCGTGTGATTAGCCTAGCTTAGCAGCGTGACGTTGAATGATGTTAGCTAACCAGCACAGAGTGCTGAAAGAGGTGGCACATCAGGAAGCATAATCAGAGTGGGTGGAGCTGAACCGTGGGATGCTCGGAGCTAGGGATGCTGTGCTTCACGTGCAAACACTTATTGTTTCGTTATTAACACACGGCAATTATTGTGAAAAAAGCAACATCCAGTTAGTCCCCGCCTCCTTCAGGAAGCACAGAGATCATGGGCTCCGGATGATGGCGGTCAAATGCCAATAAACCCATTTCCTCTTTTGTCAAAGGAGTCGAGAAAGCAGCTAGCAAATAAAGTTGAGCCTTGCTGTAACGGCAGAAACACGGTCAGACATGTGGCGAGCAGCCATCTCACCGCCATGGCGGCCGTGACATCATCGTGTTATTGATGTCACCGTCACTCATGATCACTGCAGTGTCAACTGTTCACCTGCTGCTGGTCTAACGACCCGCAGAGGGACATCACCACGGATGGCGTGTCCGTGGTCACATGACTGTGTCACGCCTGAGCTCATAAGTGAGCTTTGGGTGAACCCCGAACGGGCTTGCAGATTAGAGGTTAAAATCAGGGCAGACGAGTTCTGATCTCCTGGATCATTTCACCCTGCAGATGCTCCACTCCAGGTCTGAACTCTTCATCATCTTCATCCTCATCATCCATTCTGACCATCTGAAACGTTATCGGCTCTAAAAATCTCCACTAATCTGACCCTTTTATCAGATTAACACAGATTCTCTCACTGTTGCACGACACTGATTCGTTGTTCAGGTTAATGGAGGAATCAAATGTCTGCAGCTCAGTCTTCCCGCTGCTTTGATGGATTTGAGGGATCATTCTTTAAGCAGAGATGACACGTTGAGATGATGCCACGCTCACGCAGGTGCAGCATGGGATCGCCACCAGGCATGAACGTGGGTGTGATGAAATACGTCAGGGCAGGAAATCCCCCTCCAGGTGATCCGCATGTCATGTTCGATGAATGTTGGTCAGATCTAGCAGCTGTGGCAATATGATCATTGTAGATTTAAAGTTGTTTGTCATTTTGATCTTATTTCTTTGATTAGTCGAGTTCACTCAATCTGATTTGGTGCCGGATGGCGGCAACTCAGCATCCGATGTTGTGGAACGAGGAACCGCCGACCTCATCAGATGATCTCATTATGTTAACATATGATATATTTGGCTCAGTTCCATCAATAGTCTGGTCCAGGTTGTGGTCCAGGTTCCAGTGATTAATTTCTCCAGAATGATCGGTACGGCCTCCATGTTTAGATGTTTAGACTTGTCATGACCGTGGAGGTGCAGACGCGCAGAACTCTGCCGCCCTGCTGATCAGCATCCATCTGTGCTGGCGTCCTGCTGGGTTGCAGTGGAGGTGGAGTGGGGGAGTCTAATCCGGCTCATCCTGACTCGGACTGAACTAAAGTGACTGATGAGGAGCTCTGCTGTTTCCATAAATCTATTTCAGGGACATTTCAAACAACCACAAAAGTGAATGCAAAGGGAAAATGACTTTTTTTCAAAATTTCACATAAACTGCGGGGTTGTTTTGAATTCATTGTGGATCAAAGGACCATCTCTGTCTTTCAAAATTGTTCTTACTAAATTACACAAATACACAAAATGAAAAACATTCCCACCCCACCACTGAGAGCCCCGCCCCCACGGTGTCACCCGACTGGTTAATCTTGATATTGGCGCATGTGAGAGAGCAAAACATGATCTACCTCCTTTTACTCGTGTGGAGGACTATGAAACACCTTCTATGAAAAGGTTCTAATGCAGACAACATTGAGTTCACACGAGCAGCTGGATCTGCTCCGAGACAAAGGCTCAGAGGCAACACAAGGTCGCCCGCGACAACTGTGGCTTTATTTTGCTTTAATTCAGACAAATATATCCTAGGCTCAACCGCTGCTACCCCTCACCAGGACTACGCGGTGTGGCAGAGTTCATGTGCTCAAAACTAGTTCATGGAAATGCGACTGGTGTCACCACAATAGAAGATGATGAAAACACGTTAATCACATGACACAAACAAAGTATGAAGGTAAATGTCCATAATCTGGTGCTTCATAGGAAGCCAGGTCTGATAATATCCGATGAAGTGCATTAAATGTGAGGGTAGCCAGTATTTTGTTGAGTTTTCACGCTCAGAAACACTGAGCAGGCTCATTCTCCTCGTAAACTGTATGAAGGGTTCGTGCCGGCAGGACGTGTACGTGTGGGCTCAACTGGAAAAGACTCAATTGAAAAGTGTCGAGATGAAAATCACATGTTGTCCAGTCTGTGATGATGAAAGCACGCAAAGGTGTTCTGGTATGTTCAGTAAGTTCTTCTCACAACACTGAAGATGAGTCACCAGCGAAGGCACGATAGTCCGGCGTTTATTGCACATTGACTCAGTTCAGAGACCATCATGGCTGCAGTGATGAGATGAGTCCCGTCAAGACCAGGACCAGGTGATGAAGGTCCCAGTGAGTCAGCTTTACTGTAGTAAGAAGGACAACTATTGTGTTTGAAGTCCGTGGAGCTGCTTTCCTTTGGGGTTTTGTGACGGCAGGTCTATTTTTCACCTCCATGAACGTGGAACGCTGTATGAGGCTTCACTTTTGCCACTTTGTTATCAACATTTCAGGTCCATTGATTCCTTGCGGATTCTTTTTTGTGCGTTTAACTTTACGAACCACTTATGAGGAAAGAACTGATGGATCAGAGGTTCTTTAACCATGGAGGTACTGAAGCGATCCAGGCCGGCAGCCTCGGGTCTGTGGTTGTATGCAGCTGACCAATGATTAACAAATTTACACAATCAGACTCCCATTTTACAAAGAGCTGACTACACAACGCATCGATAACTCACATTAATTCTTGTTTTAAACTACTCTTGACGTGTCACAGATACAAACCTGTGGAGGTGACTCAGACTCATCAGATATGTGGGTACATAACATTCACACACGCTCAGGTGTCATTGTTGGGAATGTCCTGTAGGTGGAGCCCTTCTCCTCCTGACTGTCCTCTGGCGGCTCATCTGCTTCTTCTTGACTCTCCGTCAGCTCATGGAAGGAAAAATGAGCTGATTCGGAGCGTATATAATTACATGCTTTTATTTCAAAAGGTGGAAGATATAAAACAACATCAGGCAGCTCAAAATAGCATCATACTAAATAAATAGCAGATATTAAATATGAAAGATAATTACAGTCAACTATGAAATAAATTTAAATCAATAAAACCAATAATACATTTATTGTTAAATGTACTTACATGTAGAAGGTGATATTGAACAACATTATTCCTAGGTGAGTTCTGATTGGTTGATGAGGAGCAGCAGGTGAGTGAGTTTACAGCTT
This sequence comes from Dactylopterus volitans, assembly GCA_901007715.1. NCBI lineage: Eukaryota > Metazoa > Chordata > Actinopteri > Syngnathiformes > Dactylopteridae > Dactylopterus > Dactylopterus volitans. The sequence continues at coordinate 12,712 of CAAKHG010014742.1, forward strand.
GAAGACATGAAATATGTGTTTAGGGGCATCGCTAGTCAAGCTTCATGACAGAATAAAGAGCAGTGCTGTTCCCACCCACCTACAGATGAAGATGTTGTGGGGGTCATGACCCCAATGGCTGAGCATCCAGAAAGGAGGCAGCCATGCACAAACAATATGCCCATAAACTAAAACTATAACTTCAACTATTCGTTTTTCTGTATAAAATCAGCAATCAGTGTGTTAGCATAAGCCAGATGAGCACACACACACTCATGGGACTGAGTACCGGCGTCCATCTGCTGGTGTGAAGCGTTAATCTTTCAACAGCAGGGTAACTGTAAGTGCTGAAGAGGAGGAACGGTGATCATCATAAAAAGACAAATAGAACATAATAGATATGCAACATAATATGGAAAATATGAAACAAGCTTGAAAAAGATATAACTGGATTAAATTAATTAATAATTAATAGAAGACAGTTATGGCAATAATACAATGCAATAATGGAAATGAGGAAATAGAAATGACTGCGATGAGTCAAGATTAGGATCGCTAATCATTATTTCATCATCATTCAAAGAGGTTACTGAGGATGGTTAATTTACAATTGAAATTTTAGGGAAAAGTTAAAATAGTAAACTAAGGCAAAATTTTGACTGAATGTTTTAAATTCTAGATTTAGAATTAGTTAACTTAAAATAAAACTATAAGGTGTAAAAATGTACATATGCTTCATATTATGATATATATCCATATAGTTTTGCTTTTTATGTCAAAAATTGCTTGAAATGTGCAAAATATTTCTTTATTTCAAATTTTCAAAAGCATTGGAAGAATAAATAGAAACATTAAATTTTATTTTTTTTTTAAAACATTGAATAATTTTAAACTCATGTCATGGCATAATTGTCTGATATTGTAACATCTGTTAATGACAAAAAATTTAAATGTAGTTCATAGCTCAAAATTTAGAACATTATTAACTTAACATGTATGCAGCATAAAAATCGAAAGAAGAAAAAATTTGCTTTTGAGGGTTTTAACGTTCACCCTGAGCGTTTGATGGTGGAGTTTGTGGATGTGGCCGAGCGGAGCTTCCGTACTTTGGTGCTGCCGGCGTGTCGGCTGGTTGCAGTTGTTGCTTGGCTGCCGTCTCCCTCTGCATACCAACATGGCTGAGTTAGACACGGCGAGGGAGGGACTACGGGGGCGGATGGTTTTCGGGGCACTCTCTTCATTCCCAGCGTCCTCTGGGGAACCGAGCGAGCCAACAAACCCTCCTCCCTCCCTGGAACACCTAATCCTTGGGTCAAGTCCAAGCACCACAGTCTCCACGCTCAGCTGCCTCTGAGTGGCCGCCAGGGACGTTTCAGGCTGTTAGGCGTGTCCTGATGTCAGCGCCGACGCCACCACAGTCGCGTCCAGCTGAACGCAGCACAACCGGCAGCACGTTTCAGTGGCCGGAGGTCAGGGACAGACGGCTTCAGGCACATAAACGCCACTTTCAGCATTTGCACATTTGCCTGCCGGCGGCCTGTGTCTGAAGAAGACTGGTGAAGGTGGCGGCTAACATTGGCACGCTAACACGCTTACAGCAACTGCAGGCCTATGAGCATGTTGCCTTTAGCCAATGGAGCCTATGTGTAGCTTTGTTTTTGACTCCAGGTTAGGGTTAGGTGAGGTGTGGCAGGGAAACATTTTGAGTATGGAGCCTCCAGGTCAGGGGTCAGAGGTCAGAGGGGGTCCCACAGTCAAACAGTTCATATCAGAGATGAGAATCAGAGAAATAAAGATGTTGTGCTGCACAGGTGACTCGATACAAATGGAGTGTCACGAGAGTCACTGCTCCTGGAGCTGTATGTTACGCTGCCCAGCTGTGAATCACGCGGCCTCAATGAGCTCTACAACCTGTGCGATTAGCAACGCCCTGCGACCGAGGACCCACAATTCGTGTGAGGAAAAACTCCACTCAAAAAACCCAATGAACAGGGAAAAAAGTTGAAAAAACCTCAAGAGGTTCCTCAGACCAGGATCCATCCTCCTCCAGCACAGACAGCCGCAACATAGATGTCACATTAACAGAACAGAAATCATATCAGGAATTTGCAGAAAACAATGACGGAATCGCTGCTAAGCTACACCTTTGTACTGTGTATGATTCACTGTTGTAGTACTGTATGTGTGTTACTTTGCTATACTGTGTTGCAATGTGTGTTACACCATTAAACTATTACACTGTGCATGTTACCCTGTGATACCATGACACGGTCCGTGTTACACCATTACACTGTGCACGCTACACCATTACACCATTACCTTATGCATGTTACACCATTATATTGTGCAGGTTCCACCATTACACTGTGCAGGTTACACTGGTCTCTTCATTGAGTGCTTTTGTAACTGTCATGGCACAACTTTACCTTATACATATATATCTCGTACATAAATGCAAGCGCAGACATCTGCATGTTATTGGCTGGCTGTGATCACGTGTTGTCTCTCATTGCGGTCACGGCCTCGGCTCGGCCTAATGGCGGATCGGGCTGACGCGAGGTCACAGTTGGATGTTGGTGTCATTGTGCCGCAGTGATCTCATTGGTCTTGGTGTGTTTTTCCGCTCAAACACCATGAGATCTGCTCCACTTCACTTGCACACACACACACACACACACACACACACACACACACACACACACACACACACACACACACACACACACACACAATGAGAATTCTTCTTAAAGTTGAACGTGATCGTTTCAGTCTTTTCTGAAAGTGAATCAAATGAACCAAATTTGGACAATACAGGGCTAATAATAATGATAATGATAATGATGATGATGATGATGATGATGGTGATGATATGATGGTGATGATGATGGTGATGATGGTGATGGTGATGGTGATGGTGATGATGATGGTGATGATGATGATGATGATGATGATGATGATGATGATGATGATGATGATGATGATGATGATGATGATGGTGATGATGATGATGATGATGGTGGTGATGATGATGTTGATGATGGTGATGATGATGGTGGTGATGGTGATGATGATGATGATGATGATGATGATGATGATGGTGATGATGATGATGATGATGATGATGATGATGATGATGATGGTGATGATGATGATGATGATGATGATGGTGATGATGGTGATGATGATGGTGGTGATGGTGATGATGGTGGTGATGATGATGGTAATGATGGTGTTGATGGTAACTGTGATGGTGATGATGAT
>CAAKHG010014743.1:0-14418 GCA_901007715.1 Dactylopterus volitans
GTCTGACAACCTCTGCCGTGTTTTAACAGCAACCAGTGAGATTTACAGCTTCTGGCTGTTGTTTGGAGCCTCGCCAGTTTGCAGTGTTTTACACGACAGGTTGAAGTGGCTGACAGTGCACAGAAGACAGCTCCTTTAATACATTAGCCTCTGCTCACTGTAATAATTCTTAGCAAGAATCTACTCTCACTGTTTCCTGAGTAAATATAGCTTCAAGTGACTTATCCATCATTGGATGTTTGCGAGAGTATTTGTTCTTTAAATTGAGATAGAAGGGTAAGTGAGAAGAAGAGGCAAGAGTGGTATTTGATCTTCTTGAAATAACAGGATGAATCTAAACTGTACATGGACCATAAAATATATCAAGATAATTGCGTGAAAGTCAAAAGCGTGTTGTCCAAGAAATGGAATGATGTGCTCACACGAGAAAGCTTCAATCTGAGCATTTGTCAAACCAGAAATTGTCACAGAAGTCCTCATCTTTGCAAAGATATCAGATTTGGATTCAAAATCTTTGACATTCCTGCGTTTTGTGATTTTTTTTCTTTTCTTTACGTCACAGCTTAGTACACTCGGAAGAAGACATTTGTTTGCTTCTTTGTGCTGTTGTGCCTCCCTCCCTCTGACTGTCTGCCTGTGTCAGTTCAGCTGTCAATTCACATTAATTGCGCTTTATTGACATAACTGGAATGAAACATATGCAGCCAAACCTATAGACCAGTGTCCCTCTTTTTCTATCTCTCTGTCTCCTCACCAGCTGTGACTTTGGCTTCATGCTTAGAATAGCGATGTATCTATAGTGTAATGTTACATTTAACTTCCCGCATGAGGAGGGTACATATCTTAACACTTGATATGAATTGGTCTGTCATGCAAGTGGTGGCTCTGCCTGAACTAAAGATAGCGAATTCCATACACTCAAAACTTTTTTACCTTTTATGTCCTTGACCATGCATTAAAAATAAAACAAACATGCCCCAGTGTACGGCAGGGTCTTGACGATATGCTGCCCCGATGTACGAACATATAAACTAAACAGCCAGAGGCTGCCCGACATAAAGTAAACTTCCAGCATGTGGAGTCCAGACACACGTCTCTCCTGTCAGTTTCCCTCTGTCCCATTTTAATGAAGGGTTTTGGCTGTTCCAGACTGGTGTTCCTTACAGGTTATAGTTTTTTAAAATTATTAATTGAGTCTATCAAAGATGGTGCAGATGAAACTCAAGGCAGTTTGAAACAACAGTGCACATTATGCTCCTTCAAACTTTTATCTTCTTCCACATGTTTTATTGGTGTGTATTTTTTCTAAAAGTGTGTCCTTGCGCCCGTGTTACTCCACCAACCACACTGAATGTAATAAGTAGGGACTTGCGCGCGGAGTGTGGCGCAACCCTGGTTTGGTCTGGTCAAGTGTATAGATATGGCGATGGGGGACTGGAGCAGGAGGGGAGGGGTGAAAGGTGTGGGTGCTTTGAGAGGACTCAGACACTGCCATGAGGCCAGGGGCTGTTTGTGTTGGCTGACACCTTCCTTACAACAGTAATCCAGTCTTTCTCCAGCTGGCTAGCTACCACACCTCCCCCCTTCTTTTTTTTTTTCCTTCCTTCCTCATATCCTTCCTTCCTTCCGTCCTCGAAGCTGAAAAGACTGTCACGCAATCTGTTTCACTCTCTTTTCTCTTTCTCACAGTAGGCTTTCCATCATTCAGTTTTCAAGTCAGTTTTATTTATATGGCACCAAATCACAACGAAAGTTATCCCGTGACACTTTCCATGCAGAGCAGGTTGAGACTGCACTCGTTAATTTACAGAGACCCAATAATTCATCTCCCTTTCTCCCTGCCCTGCTTCTGTCTGTTTGTCTCTCTCTGCGATTACATTCATGTCATTAATCTGCGCCTGTTACAGAAAGCAATCACCAATAAATCCCATAGAATAATCAAGCTGACCAGCACAGCCAAAGACTGAGATGATGTGATGTTTCCTCCCTTCTCTGTCCTTGCTCCTGTCTTTCCTCACCGTAGATGGTTGTGAAACCTCACACCAGCCAGTTGCTCATTCAGTAAAAAATTCATTTCCTGTGCGTTGTCCGCTGGAAGGCTGTCGTTCTGTCACTTAATTATTTAAAAAATGCCCATCATGTGAAGTCAGCGATATTTAATTTACCACTACTGGCGTCAGGGGGACCCAATTGATTTATTATAGAGGCCCTTTAATGCGAACAGCTGTTTCCTGCTAAAATTAGGTCAGGGGTCAGATAAAATGACCTTGCTTTTTTTTGTCCTCACATTGAGACGGAAAAATTGAACTGCAACCCAAGGTGGGAAATGTTAATGTTTGATTCAGATGGACTGTCTATCTCTGTCCATCACAGTCTGCTGTGTGCGTGCGTGCGTGCGTGCGTGCGTGTGAATATACTGGTGTTGGATATAATGGACATAAGGGTTTTTACTTGATGAAATATTTAAATGTACAAATGAGTGTAATGACATGGTTTTGTGATTCAATATTTGTCAAAGACTGTAAATGATATATGCAGAAGTATCAGATTTATCATTTAACATGTCTTAAAGGCCTGTATTCGTTAAGTCCTGGATTTTATTTCTGGCTTTCAGTAAAGCTCATTCCATTTTTCCCCCCCTCCTGTCTGCCTCTCTATCTATATCTCTTATCATTTGAAGTCTAGCCATTTGAAGGCTAGCTGTGTGTTCACAGTGGAAGTCGGAGGAAGGACTTAGGGAGTGGTTCAGGGGCCCTCAGCCACAGCACTTCCCACCAAAGTGACCTCTGACCCCTGGTGCCATTAATCACTAGGCTCCTGATGGCCCTGTCCCTGGGGGAAAATCAGTCCGGGGCAAAGGATGATGGGAGGTGAAGCCTGCAGCCAATTACAGATTGGCTCAGAGCAGCTGAGTGGACAAATCATGGCTTTATGGAGAGATGAAATACCCAGTAGTTGCCAACTTGAGATCTGCATGACCTGCCATGTGGTGCCTGATATGTCACCGTTGCGTACCGACCTAGTTGTTGCAACTCCTCCTCTTTAAAAAAAAAAAAAAAATAGTAACTGCTCAACTGATGTTGAAACAGTCATAACAGCAGCTTATGACTGTTAGTCAGAGTTGGGCTGCATGTGATCAAAAGAGATGGGCTGGTCTAATTAAGCCTGTTAGAGTTAAATGACTCCAGGGTTGGAAACACCAAAGGCAAGCGACATGTTGATTCTCTTAAATTAGGGAACTCTCTGGATAACTGCCCAAGTGTTGCTAATGTGATTTTTGGTCAATTACTGCATTATCAAAGGTGCTTTCCCACTGGTTTCCCATGTGATCTGGCCAGTGCTGAAATATGAAACCTCCTTGATGTCACATTTGACTAATTAATGCTGCTATAGGTTTCAAAGCCAGTTCTCGTCCACTTAAGATATATAGATAGCGATTTAGTTTCATCTCACTCACACACACAAACCACTCACTGCGCTCCTGTTTTAGAATATATGTAAAAAAAAAAAATCTTTTTGTGCTTTTATTTTGTTTATCCATACAATTTGGGTTATAAAGACATGAATAAAAGCATAGGTGTGAATTAAAGCCTAACTAACAGCTGGCCTGTCATTATAGGGCAGAGCTGTTGTGTGTCATCTGTTGTGTTCTCATTGTTAACGCCTGGGCCAGTATGAAAACATGGCTTCCTGCTGACCTGCAGTTTAATTCACACATCAATAACCCCTGGCTGATCTCTGACCCCTCTAGTTGTACTAATTGTTTGATGCAGGATTGATGTCCAACACTGCATCAAATAACTGACGTGGCACTGGCAGCAAAGCATTCCTGGTGCTTTGATCGGATGCGTGTTCCAGAAATGTTGCTGTTGCCCATAGATGTAATCTGCCATCAACATTTGGTTTAGAAGATGATGTAACATTTTTTGCGCTATTTGCCGTGAAACCAAAGCTCCTCCTAATTTATAGGGAGATGTGTTGTTCTGCTTCGTTAAGCTGTTTTCAACAGTTTTAAAAAGGAAAAAGGACAGTCAAAAGGAGCAATTCTAATTAATTACCACGAAATCGGAAACATCAACAGCATCTAATTTCATCCGAGACAATCGTCTCCATATTTTGTCCATCTATATTGCATGTGGACATTTAGAAACTTCTTCAAGGATTGTAGTATGTGTTTTATATCTGATCATGGCCTCGTAATCGCTTGCCGGTTTGTGATTCAATATATAAAACCTAACAGGTTTAAAACAATCTTAACAACAGGCCTCTGTTCAAAAAAGCTGACTCACATCCCATTGTTGCATTATGCGGCATGATGAAGCTGTGGTGCCAAACAATGACCATTCAATGTTGCAGCCTTACTATCCCTCCCTACACCTGCATCATTACTCCAGCTTGACATGTATATGAACAGGCTCCCGCCTTACTCAAACACAAACCTTGCACCTGTCTGCTAGAAATGTGCAGTGTTTATGTTTTTCACCTTTCAGCCATCTTAAGAGAAACATATAGTGAATACCTGATGAATATTAGACTCAGTATCAAGTGGTGGCCATAGTGCCCGGGCAGTGCTGCCACACCTTCCTGATCTGCACTCTTCTGCAGGTCCATGTGTTCTCTTAGGCCCCTTGCACATGGCTTAAAGACATGTTGCTAACTTAAGAAAATGAATCAGGGCTAATCTTCATGGCCTGATCACACTGCTATTTTACAAAGTCATTAATGAGTCCAATTCCAGGTTAAGAGCAGCCTGTGGAGGGGCTGAAGGATTGGCTGGCATTAACTGTGAGGGCAAATCTGTACGTCTCCTCCCCGGTGCTGGGCCCGGCAGCACTAACAGCAGAGGGGTGTGGATTTACTCGGTACAATCCTCTAAATGAGCTTCATTATACTGGCCTATCCAGGAGCCCCCCACCTACCGCTGCCCATGGATTAACAAGTCGTCACAATCCCCCATCCCCTCCTCCCGCTCCATGCGTACACTGTTGCACATTGCACTTTTTGATTCTGTTACGTAGGCCCAACCACCACCACCCCCACCTCCGCCCTCCCCACCCCCGCCTCCTCCCCACGCGCTCTCTGCAAGCTTCACTGCAGATAAGCTGTTGACAAGATTAATGCATCTGTATCAAAAGTCTAGAGCCGCTTTGCTTTGTGTTGTTTGTGAATCCCCTTTTCCAGGTCAAGCCAAATTGCCTTAACTGGGCTAATATGTTTTCAAGCCAAATTTAACAGGCGTGCAGGCAACATGCCTGCCACCCTTGTCTCACTGGTAGCCTGACAGCACTTAGATCAGTATCGAGAGGTCTTAAAATGGTCTTGGGTGTTCCAGTACTGACTGGGATGAATAAGTGCGCAATGTATTATTCATCCAGCTCTTTTCACCGTTGCAGCCATATTTGAGTTTATTGTTCTTCAAGACATCTCAGCATGGATCCGAAGCAGAGAAATTGGGTTATGGGTTAAGGATTATGTTACATTCCCATTGAGACAGTTGATGTCAAAGATACACGCACGTGAACCAAATGTTGTTTAAAAATGAGGCGTTGATGGTGCACCACTAAGCTTTTTCCAGTTCATTTATATGATTTGTACACTATTGATTTATTTTATGGTTTTTTTCCTCTCCTTCGCAGGAACCCCAGTCAATCGTATCCCAATCATGGCCAAGCAGGTCCTGGATCTGTACATGCTGTACAAGCTGGTGACAGAGAAGGGAGGCCTTGTGGAGGTTATCAACAAGAAGATCTGGAGAGAAATCACAAAGGGACTCAACCTGCCTACCTCCATCACCAGTGCAGCTTTCACCCTGCGCACACAGTAAGTCTTTGTGTTTGAGTCGCAAAGCATCCCACCAAATTAATTTCAGCGCCTGTGGTAATAATAAGATAGTAAATATAAATTGACTGTTTAGATACTCACCCAGTCTAATGTTAATCTTATAAACTATGATTTAATTTACTCTCAAAATGAAGAATTTCTAGTGAGTGACTCATATGATGGAAACGAGCACCGTCTTCACGTCCTGAATATTTGTCTGCGTGCTAACATAGAATGTGGCGCGCGTGTGTTTGTGTGAGAGCGGATGTCAATATTAACTCCTGCCTCTTGTGTTTATACACACGAGTCTGTTTCCTCCACCGAGCCACCTTCCCTTTTCACAACCAATTCCTCCGTCCATTACATCACACATAGAGCCTATAGATTTATTGACGTGATTTGGGTCAGAGTTCACAATGACTAAGGTGGGGTTTGACTGGCAGCCTGTAGGCAGAGTTTCAACTAAAACTCTAGAAGGAAACCTTTCCAGTGGATGTCACACCTCCTATCTTGTCCACTAGCAGGATGCCTTAATGAAGCTTTATGTATTTTTAATGTCGGTGTGCCGTTGTGAAGCAATGCTCTGTCGGCTCAGTCTAATGGATGCTGCTCTTGGCTTCGTATTGATCCAAAGTGCTGCTGTTCCACCATTATGTAGTCAGCATGCATAATACTGTATGTTCATTTTACCATGCTTCTAATGGAATGAAAAACACACCAGAGCTGCTTGTTGCGGTGCATACTTTCAGAGACTAATGTGACGTCGTCCAAGTGTACTCGGCATACAAAGCACATCACACCAGGTGTCTTTGTACATTCTGTGTGATTAAATGCGCTTTTCTGGAGGAACCTGATTTTATAAATCCCAACAATGGGCCCTGTTGCTATGATCAGAGGATTAGAGCATTGTGTTTTACACTCCTTGCAAAACCAGATTTCTTGTTCACATAATCAGGAGTCCAACAGGGGTTTATGTTTTCAACTCTGTTTAAAAGTTTAGACATGGAAAATAAAATTTTAACGTAGTACAGGGAACAACAAAAGGCAATTCTTTATATCATTGCATCTTTTTTTGTGTGTGGCTAAAAAGTACTGCTCATCTCCCTCTATAATTTTTTTTATTTTATTTTTTGCATCTTCAGTCAAAACACTGAAAAAACAAATTGATGACCTTTAGGAAGCAGCATCATGTATTACTGACATCCTTGGTTTAAAAAATGGATTTAGGACAGTGGTGGAATCTCTTTCATAATGGCTGAAAGTGCAGGCAGATTTTACACAATTTTGATTTATGTACAGTATGTAAAGTTTGTGAAATTTTCAGAACGTCATTTGAATCAAGTCAAGGTACAATATAATTAAAAGTGGACATTTTTACAATTATCTGTGTGTGTGTTTGTGTTCCCCTAAGGTACATGAAGTACCTGTACCCATATGAGTGCGAGAGGAAAGGCCTCAGCTCCCCAGGTGAGCTCCAGGCTGCCATCGACAGTAACAGACGTGAGGGTCGCCGTCCCAGCTACAGCAGCAGCCTCTTCCGCTTCTCCCCCTCACCCAGCACAGCTCCCCACATCCTCTCACCTCCCAAGATGCACCTTTCAGCTCTGGCAGCAGGGACAGCAGGGGCCCTCAATGGCCTGCAAGCCTCACCAGGACCTTCTCTGAAAAAAGGTAGGCAGCTCACAAGTGTGCCAAGGAACTGTGGCACAGAGACTTCTGATGGTATTGACAACATATGACTGAATAATTGGAAGTTTTAGTTCTGCTGTGACCTCTAGTCTGTTATCGCAATCAGGCAAACAACACCACTTTATACCAAAATGACGCTAGTACTGTGCTTTTAAAGATACAGACAACCCATTACTTGTGAGATATATCCTGAAAATAATCACAAACATTTTTATTCTTCAAATAAAGATATGAAAGAAAAGGGTTTGCTGAATGTGGGGTTTTACGATATCCACAAGCAAACAGTTCCCAGATGTACATGTATGTAGTTAAGATTGAAGATGGGTGTTGCTTAGGGAAAATCTATGAAGGTTATATTAAACTTGGCAAATGTTTACTCCATTGACTGTAGATCCTTTATACAACTGGATTGAACTGGAGTGTTCCAGTTACAGATGTGTGCTGACTGTTTTAGACTGAGATATTTAGAGGGAAATACTGCCCTCCCTTGTCCATTTATAAAAACTACATCTTGGTATTGCAAAGGAGGATGAGAAAAGAAATACAGAAAAAAATTTGAGTTTAACAAAGTTTTTCTATTTTCCACCATCAGTGTGATCAGAAATCACTTGAAAAATATTTTTTCTAGGCCCTAACAGCAAAGCAGATTTTTTTTTTTCCATCATAGTGTCCATTGTCAACCCCCAAGATTTGGGCGAATGTGTCTGCTTGTGTGTAAAATCTTTTTTTTTTTTTTAATGTTTCCACACAGGCAGATTTGCCTAAAAGTGTATTACATGTATATATTACATCCTCCCGATAAGTCATTTTACTTGGCACCACACACAACTTTGTGAGTGTGTCCACATGCCTTTATGTGTTTGTTGTCAGTCCAGGTGTTTAGGACTCGGTGTGTGAACTAGTTGTCCCTCAGGCTTCTGAGAACCCTCACCTTTACTACTGATTAATTACATGGTTCCCACGCCGGGGGACACTTTATGAACTTTGAAGCCTGCGGTCTAAGTAGGATCCTGCTGATAACTGTCATTACCCTGCTGTCTGCTTGCTGATGTCACCGCGACTTGGCTGGAATGCGACTCTGCCGTAGACCCCCGCTGTATCCGCGGTTTGACTAGTAAATTCACTTGACTTTGAGATCCTCCAGTCTGATGTGCTGGCCCGTTCAGTCTCAGTGGGAAAAAACGGGGTCTCTTATTGAAAATAATGGTTTTATACATGCTTTAGACATTATATATGTGAAAACTCCATCTCATTTAATTGGCTGAAATATTTTTGATTTTTCCACACCAGTATGTGGTATGTAATGGTACGTAATTTATACAATTTCCTCCGGGAGTAATAAACTATTTCTCATCCTCATTCAGTACTCTTGCGATCTATTTTTATTACAAAGTTATCCAATTCAGACCTACCTGACTCTTGGTAAGAGAGGGTGTGCACCCTGATATAGAGCCCACATTCATTCAGCTTTATTTAATTGTCGATGAAATCTTGACGGCAGGCGCTCATTTCAAATGCTCTCAAGATCAGTTAAAAGCAGCTCTGTTTTATCGTAACATACCAGATGCAAATGTTGGCACACGCCAAAAAAGAAAATGAACACAGTATTTAAATTGATGAAGAAAATCTGCTATCCAATACAGTTACAACAGTTGCTTTCAACATTTAAGAGGCATTTAATCCCAGCTTTAAGTAAACCTATAGATACAAGTATTTTAAGTTTGAGTGTGTAGCACAAACTTGTGTGAACGCAGGACTTCAATAGTTTAAATGAGTCAGCTAAGCTCAGGCGGGGAAAAAAAACGAGACTTGACATTCATCCAGTGATGTTTTTTTCATTTAGCTAAGTTTCAGTCTGTGTGTAAACTCTTTCCCCTCCTTCCAGATGACTTGACCCCCTCCATGATGGCGGCGAGGCCCTCCATGGCGCTGGCCCTTGGTCAGCAGCAGGTTGCAGGCTTGGCACGAGCTGCCACACTGGAGCAGCTGAGAGAAAAGCTGGAGACCAGCGGCGGAGGCGAGGGGCCAGAGAGGAAGATGGCCCGACTGGCGGAAGAGCAGCAGCGCCTGATGCAGCAGGCTTTTCAACACAACCTGCTCGCCATGGCTTCCCAAATGCCCATGAACCTGCGCCTGGGAGCCCCAGCCATCACCACCAGAGGTCAGTGCCGCTGTTAATGCGCTGCTTAATAAAAGAAGATTTAATTACCAAGGTAACCTTTCTTAGCTGAAAACCAAGTTCAGCACACGTTATGGAAAGCACTTTCAAATCAGAATCAGACTGTGCTCCATCACAGGACACTGTGTTAGGCAACAGGCCAATCATATTGCGCCACAGCAGTCTGTCCACCATCTTATTATAAACACCCCTGTAACCCCATACAACATTTTCCAGTGTCTTTCTTTGACATGTTATCCTCATGCAACCAGGGCAGTGTAGTAAGATACCATAATTGGTTCTCAGAGAACAGAGGTTCCTCTGGTACGTGGATAAAAACACTGCTTGTCAACTGGTATGTTATCAACATTAGCAAAATGCTTGAATGTGGACCAAGTACATGATTTTTTAATTAGTCTGATGTGTCATCGACTTCAATCAAATTTTATATAAACAGCTGAATAAATGAACAGAGTGAGAAAACAATTGATTGCTCTTGGTATGTAGAAATACTATAAATCCAATTCCCAGAAAATTGGGTTTACAGAATGTGAACAATCAACAAAATCTAATTTACAAAAGTCAGATAAGCTGCTGTCAACCAACAATTTTCTTTTGTGTCTTCAGATGAGAAGCAGCAGGACATGTCTCTGAGCATCTCAACCAATGGAAATGCCAGCATTACTGTCTCAGTGGAGGTCAATGGCACTATCTACTCAGGTTTGTATGAGGAACAGGCTAATTGTTAAATAGGGATGTGGTACATCTATTCCAGCCAGTCAGGGTGCAGGTACAGTAATCCGGTGATGATCATGAGGTTCCTGGTTTGATCCCCGGCCGTAAAAGTAACCTTAAAAGGACAGTTCACCCAGAACTGAAAATTCACTCATGATTTGCTCTTCACTATTTAATACAGTTGAAGTAGATGGAAGCCACTTATTCAATTGTGAAAAAAGAAGGGATGAAAAAAAAACCCAAACAAACTGCTCCTGTAGTGTCATTCAAGTGTCTAAAGCCGTGAATATCAAATCTGCAGCTAAAAGGTGTTATTTTTACCATGTTTTTAGGCTGCTGCTACATTTACGGTGTCTGACCAGGAATGCGACCAAAAATTTCCCTTTTTGCTTGAACTGTCCCTTATAGCAAGACGCTGACAGAAATTGCTCCTGATGAGCTGGTCGGCACCCCTCATGTAAAAGAGTGACAGGGGTGACAGTAATATAACGTAGTGTTTTGAGGACCACTCGAGTCAAGAAAGCTCTTCATAAGTGCAGCGCATTCAGCAGCTAATCATAAAGGAACCACGTTGATGTTCATGTGACAATGTCTCCTGTCTCATTACAGGAACTCTGTTTGCCCAGAAGTCTGGTGGGGCCCTCGGGCCTGCTGTCTCAGCTGCTGCTGCCTCAGCCTCCCCTGCTGGAACCAGCACTAGCTTTGGTTTCTCTGCACCCCCGGCTCAGACCCTCAGCCCCACATCCTCCTCTTCCTCCAAGGGCCCTGGCTCGGCTGAGCCGGCTCCCAGCGGGTCGCCCTAACTCAGCTTGCCCTTTGTACCCGCTCTCCAGGGCTGTCTTCAACCAGGAAGCCCAGCATGAATATACAGTACAATGAGAAGCCGATAAAAATAACAAACTGTTGCACAACAAATACCTCATCAACCCTGTCAACCTCTTGGCTGTCCAATCATGAACACAGAGCCCGGGAAGATATATATATACATATATACACACATATATGTATGTGTGTATATATGTATATCTAAAAACACGTGCTCAAACGCACTGCTATGCATTTTATTCAACACACACACGCACGCACACACACAGGCACGCACACACACACACACACACACACACACTACAACCACACATACATCATATACACAGACACCAGATCTACACAAAAAAACCTGTTGATGCTAATGAACATGCTAAACACAATCAGCTCAGCCAAAACCCACTGACAGGTGTAGTCACAACTGAACTTGAAAAGTTTTATCTTAGGACATTTTGTTTGTTTGTTGCCATTTTGTTGTCTTTTTGATTTTGTGTTTTAGAATGATTTTGTTTTTAGGCTTTTTTTTTGTGTTTTTTTTTTTTTTTTTTCTCTTTTTACATACCTCAAATCAAGTAACCTGCAGTGGTGTCTTTACCTCAGGAGCTGTAGTATATTTAACCTGAATCAACTTTATTTTTGTATTCTTTTTGACCTAGTTGCAATCAGGGGAAATCGGGTATCTCACACCAGTGGAAGCTCGCGTACGGAGCCGCCGCCGCCTCACGGCGACGGGCCTCCCAACATTGGCCACTCAGGTTTCTTTTACCGCGCTGCAGCCTGTCGCTGAACTCATAACTCCCGAACGATCGGATGCTGTAGACCAGCACATTAAATACCTCACTTCACAACTCCGCCCTCAATTCAGATCAGGTTCATGAAAAGGTCAACCATGTACACAAACCTGAATCCATGGGACATGCATGGATTATGTCCGCAGAGTTCACCTAGAATACAACCTCTCGCAAGCTCGCCACCCTCAGAGTAAGTTAGGGAACGCCGTTCCTCCCAGAGCAACCCCGAGATCATTTTACCTCTCAGCTCCCATGTACCTAACGGGGAGCTGCTCCAGCTTTTGAGTGCGTCGCCATCCAGTTTGTTCCGCGCATCCAGCTGCATATTACAGAGCTGAATGTCGAGCCGACAGCGTCACGGTCTGCATGTAGTCTCTCAGACCTCATACCAGCCTCCCTGCTCTGGAGGGCGTGTCTCTCAGGAAGCGTCGTGACAAGTGCGAGGAGTCGCTGTTCGTTGAAAGAAAGAAATGGATTCACATCTGAAGAATGCACAAGTCTACATGACATGTTTAAGAGTACCTCATCAGACTCTCTCGAAAGGGGAGCTACACTACATACCTCATACGGCTGCGAAGCCATCGAGACTTGACGCCTGAACCCGTGATGGGAATCCCAACCCGAACGGAGACTGACAAGGACGTACTGACACACTGCTGCTGCTGGTTTAAGAGACGAACAGAACTGGGATGAGCTCGCTCTCCCTCTCCTGCATTTAATTGTAGAAATTGTTTTATGCTTGCTTCTGTCTTTTTTTTTCATTTTATTGGATCCTCAAGGTTTGTTGTCGAGTAGAGGTTTGGTTTTTTATTTTTTATTTTTTTCCTTTTTGTTTCTTAAAATATAAGGAAGAGGACGAGACACTGACAGTCGTAGGTTGATAGGCTTGTTAACAGGTTTATTGCTAACCTTAAATTTTGCCTGTGATTGCCAGAAATCGCAGTGAAGGCTTCTTTCACAGCAGTGGTGAAACGATATGCATGTGTACAATCACGTGACCGGTGCTTTTAACACCTCGATATCCTGGTCCGCCATTAGCCTCTGGTTATTGCACAGCTAGATACCAAAAAAAACTAGCCCAGTCGCTCTTTCTAAGAACGATCCTTAGAACAATCTGGGCCAAACCGGCTGGGGTCGGTCGGGCCACACCAGGAGGGGCGACGGCAAAAAAAACAAAAAAAAGAAAGAAAAAAAAAAAAGAAAATTATCGCGGCTCTTTCAATCTGATTTGGAGCATTTTTGTTTTTCTTGAATCAAGCGAAAAAATAACTTGGTTGGTAAACTCCCAGAGTCACATTTATTTGGCTATATTTATGTATATATATATCTATTTTTAAGTAAAACTCACTCTTATTGCTTGATTCAAGAAAAAAAGCTGCCTCAATATCCCCGGCCTTGACGTACACCTTAAGGCCATTAGCGTTTGTATAATTACATCCAGTCGTTAAGAGCAGATGTTAGTCACAGTCGCTCTCTAATTAAACCTTTTACACTCATTGGATCTCGGGGCCGACTGACTTTGCTTTTATGACACAACTCCCACTGAGAACACAAGCCTCCTCAGCCAATGTGGGACGACTAAAAGACACTTCCTGATAATCCAGGACGGCTGGATTATCCCTGCTGTGTTTTCCTCCCTTTTTTTTTTTTTTGTTTGTTTTTGTTTTAAAAGGAAAAAAAAAATAAAAACCATGAGCATTTTTTTTTGAAACGCCACAAAGAATGAATTTCCTAGCTTTATCTGTGTTGAATGTGAGGCGTTGTAACTGACCTCTTCTGGCCCAGCGCGACCCGAGGTTGGGCGGCCTTGTTGCATTCGTCAGATTGTATTTTAGCCATTACCCGTCGGGGGTGCTGCGGTCGCTCGGCAGCGCGAGATCACGCTCGAGGGCAGAACCCTGTATGACACATTACTGTATTTTATAAAGGTGAGAATTGTAGATGCTGCCTTAAAGTAGTTGCTGGTGAGATCCGGCCGGTGCGGGTTTCCCTCCTCAGCTGGCTGGTTAAAAAAAAAAAAAAAAATGTCTGTCTCTCTCTTCAAGTTGAATCCCTTGGAGACGAATCGCTGTTTTGTTTTTGGGGTTGTTGGTTTTGTTTTGTTTTTTTGTTTTTTGTTTTTTGTTTTTTTTTTGAGGGTGGGTGGGCGGGGAGGCAATCCAATCATACGTTGGACACCAGTTGTCATTCATGCTGTTGCATTGAGAGTTTTGCTATTTATTTGTGTTGATTTTTTTTTTCCCCCCCTCACTTTATTTTCTGGAGGACCTTGATTTTAGTAACAAACTTGCTTAATCGTTTAAGCGGCGTTACTGAAACATTTTCGTGTTTCCAAGTCCAAGCTCTCTGTTTCATCCTTCTTGTCCGAGCAATGACTGTTTGAGAATGTGTGTGTGTGCG
>CAAKHG010014745.1:0-10760 GCA_901007715.1 Dactylopterus volitans
TTTTGAATCAGAGCCAGAAACAGGTGGTTTGTTGCAACTGCAGTGACGAGACGGGAAGACAAAACAGGGATGATGGCACCAAAAGCTTCATAAATACAGAGGACTTGCCTTTATTTACTATTGTTCAAAATGTTAAAAAATGTTTAAAAAAAAAAGTGGAAAAAACAAAAAAATGGAATAATTCTTTTGTGTACAATAAAAAAAAAACAACATAAATGATTGTTCTTTAAAAAGAATGGCAGAAATTGCACAAAAATGCATTCTTTTCTAATGCGGCTCATTTTTGACCCACTTATGGAAGCTCGGGATACTCATACAAAACTGAAATTTGTTCAAATCTATAAAAGGTAAATTAAAATTTAAAATGGCAACATGTGTTTTTGAGGAATAACTGGAACATTAAAATCCACTTATGCATCTAAGGGTTAAAACAAAAGTTTGAGGGCAAAGCGGTTAAAAAATGTCAAAATACAAAACATATATGTTTTAAACATAAAAACAAAGACAAAAGCAAAAATGAAGGAAAGGAAAATAGTCCAATTATCAAAGTATGCTCCGCCCCCGCCCTGCGCCACCTGCGCCCTGCTCCGCCCCCTCCTGGCTCCGCCTCTCAGACACACCCCTCATCAGCTTCCACCTGCTGCTCCCAGCTGCTCCTCATCTCCTGTCTCGCCAGCGTGTGTGCAGCCTCCCTCCGCTCACTCCTGGCCTGGGTGCCGTCGCGTCATGCCGACGGACTGACCTCCCGGTGTCGACCCGATCCTCCGTGCGTCGATCCTAATGCATTCTGGGATACGTGGCTTCCTCAAGTCGGCATCCGATCAGACTTCTAAAAGTGGGCAGAGCAGGAACACTTCCAGGTTTGAGGTCTGGACTTGCCACTTGTGGACTTGTGAATTGGAAGAGGACTTGGACCGCGGAGGATGACGTTTCAAAAGTACGGGAGCCCGCAAGAGTCCGCAAAAGTCCGCGATTTGTATAGGTGATAACATCAAAACTACTTGCTGTTAGCATTGCTAAACGCACTGCATTTAATATTCTGAAATCCCTTAGCCTATTAGTATTTAGCATGCACAACTTTGGCTAAAGTATGTCACACAGGTGTTAGCACAGTATGCTAGCATTTTACAGAACAAGTTAACAAAATGGTAAACGTTAAACCTGCTAGCATGTTAGCAATGATATTGCTGTAAGCGCACTATTTAATATATGTAAATCCTTTTGCTTACTGGTGTTTAGCTCACATCACTGTGGCTAAATATAGCAGGTCACACATGTGCTAGCATAACATGCTTGCATTATTTTTAAGTAAAAATGCAATCATTAAGATTAAACCTACTTGCATGTTATTATTGTTATTCTAAGAACAATAATAAAAAAAAACGCTAGCACCGTCGGCTGGAATTGTTTTTGAAAGTAAAAACAAGATGGTAAACATTAAACCTATTAGTGCGTTAGTGTTGCTCTTGTAAGTCGTATTTAGCTAAAACCCATAACTGTGGTTAAATACAGTACGTCATGATGCTAGAATAGCATGTTAGCATTGTTTTTAAAAAGTAAACAACATTGAACTTTGAAGCATTTTGGTCTTTCTGTTGTTGTAAGCACACTGTATTCAATATCCTTCAAATTCTTCAGCCTACTGGTGTGTGACCAGATACAGTACGTCACACAAGTGCTAGCATAGCATTCCAGTATTATTTCAATATATTGTTAACATTAAACTTACACATTAAATGTTCACATTGCCATTGTTGGAAGGATGCCGTATTCAATACACTGAAATCCTTTAGCCCACTAGCATTTAGCACGCACCACGATGGCCAAACGCAATACGTTACACAGGTGCGAGCATAGCATGCTAGCATTTTTAAAAGGAAGTTTACATAAGATGGCGAATATCAAACCTCTGTTTTGTAGACTAAATCCTGACATCCGACCATAAGCATTTAGTTCACACCATATTGGTGAAGAACTATTTTTTTTCTGAACAATTTGCAGCACAATTACGTAAATTATGTTGAAAAACCCAACACGTGACAGCTGGGCTGCAAACATCTTCTTGGCCAAAGCCTGGAGATGAGACATTTCAGGGAAACATGAGGTCGGCCCGACGACACTCGGAGGGAACATTCAACATCTTTGTGTTCCTCCAGAGCGGAAAACTGTAAATTTCCCATCAGCCCCCCCGTCTCTCGATAACCTCGGAGGTAAGCTGTCATCCAACATTTACAGTGGAATGGGGAAACTCTTGTTCTGGGCCCGGAAATTGCATAAGTGTTGGCAAAGCCAGGCAAGCGGAGGATTTCCCATCGCCTTTTTTTTCTTCTTCTCGGCATAAATCAGGCTTTTTCCACATTGGCAGCGCGTTAAAAAAAAAAGAAAAAGAAAAAGAGACGGATCAAAGAAGGCAAGAAGTATCCATGTCGGCTTTACCTCTGACCTGCTAATAAGCTGAGCGCGGAATATTTATGGCAGATTTAACACAGGACCCCATAGACGTATATTTCCGAGCCTCTTTTTGTGGAACGTGACAGTTATGTGTTTAAATGTTCTCGTGGTTACAGGTCAGCCTGCAGGGCTGCTGCCGCTGCCGCTGCCGCCGCCGCCGCCGCTGCCGCCGCCACCGCTGCTGCTAGGATCAATTAAATCACACATGTCCAAAAAAAAAAGTGTATTGCAATGATGACAATAAAGTAGACTGATAAATATATATCAGATACGCTCCATGTTGTATGGAAGCACATTGCGGCCACAAAGACAGTTTTATACAGCTTGTTTTCCATATTGAATAGAGATGTAAATATAGTTGTCTTAAATTTATCAAAGGTGTCATTTTTACACAGAAACATTTCATAAAAATAAATAGGCCGATGAAGCACAAGATTATGACCCCTGCGCGTTCACCATAGAATATAATGCAACAGCCCTGCAGTCAGTTGGGTGGGGTGACCAAAATATTAGGGACAGTTCGAGAGCGTCACAAATTACAGTCCCAATAACAATCATTCAAATAGCATTCAGATATTCAAAATCCAACATAAAACTCCTCCTGAAGGGAGAACTGATTGCAGGGCTGTTGTATTATACTCTATGGTGGACACGCAGTGGTCGTAATCTTATGGCTGATGGGTGTGTAAAACTATTATGGAGTGAATTAAAGATTGAGAGAGATCACATACAGGTCGCATAACCAGATTGGTGCGTTTGGACCTGTGAGCTCATTTTCGATTTATCGAAATAACACAATATATTTGTTAAAAGGCAAAAACATTCCTCAAGGCCTCTATAAGCTATATATGTCGTCTTATATGGGAAATGGCAGATCTACCAAAATCAACCTCTGAATGCTGCTGAATGATCCCTGCGGGCATGCGGCAGGGTGCAAAATCAATAATGAAACAAATATATATACACACACATATATATATGTGTGTGTGTGTGTGTGTGTGCCATCTTTAAACGTCATCTGTGTAAGCATTCTGAGACGGTGAATTGCACTCGACGGCCAGTAAAACCGCTAGTAAAACTTGCGTCCAAGACTCAGACCGGCGTGCCCAGACCGGCTCGCCGCTTAATCCCCCCACCACCCCCCACCACCCCCCCCGTCTGGAAGCGCTGACCTCTTTTTGTTCAGATGACGGATTATTAGCAGTATTGATTTTTGGCTTCTTTACTCCGCAGCCGGAGCCACGTGACCCCCCCAACGCGTATCGGCCCACCGCTGGCCGCTGCCGGCCGTCATCGCCAGCGCCGGCTCGGCTCTGGGAACTTCAGCGGTTTCGGTTTGGTGCCCTTTTCTGTGTGAAGGGGCCGACGTGATTGGTGGACGGAGGGCCTCCTGCGACGTGCGCGGCGCTCCTGGACGGAACCCTGCTCCTGGACTTCATCCTCTCCAGCTGGATCTGGGCTTCATGAAACTGTAAGTGGAACAGTTGACTTCCGAGTGGGCAGGAATGGCTGTAACATGTGGAATTACGAAAAGAAAAAAACATGCTGCAGACAGTCATAATTTAAGTTTAATGTCTTGTGGTGAAGCGATCAGCCATAACATTACGACCACTGCATGTCCACCATAGAGTATAATACAACAGCCCTGCAATCAGTTCTCCCTTCAGGAGGAGTTTTATGTTGGATTGTGATTGAATGTGTGTGAGAGAGGTGTTGACATGTTTGAATGTGAGGTATGTTCACTTAAACGCATCGTGTATTCTCACTCATACATTGTGGACTGTATGGAAACACATTGCTGCCACAAGGACAGTTTATTTCTCTCATTTTATAAAGCTACTTGTTCATATAACATAAATATGTTATTGTCTTAAATTGACCAAATGCCAACCATGTCATTTTTAAATAGAAACATTTCATAAAAAAATAAATACACTCATGAGCCATAAGATTACGACCGCCGCGTGTCCACCATAGAGTATAATACAACAGCCCTGCAATCAGTTCTCCCTTCAGGAGGAGTTTTATGTTGGATTGTGATTGAATGTGTGTGAGAGGTGTTGACATGTTTGAATGATTGTTATTGGGACTGTAGTTTGTGACGCTGTTGGACTGTACTGGGTCACACTGGGAGGGGTCCCTAATATTTTGGTATAATTGATTGCAGGGCTGTTGTATTATATTCTATGGTGAACATGAAGGGTTATAACCTTACGGCTGACGGGTGTGTATTTCCTCACCGTGGTTTTAGAGTCACATTCCCCTGGAGAATGAGGCTAAGCAGAAACAGATGCTTAATGTCTCAGGGTGCAAACTGTAGGGGTCAAAGGTCAAAAACCCCCAGGGGGCCGGAGGAGTGGGCAGCATTACAAATATTTCTGAAAGATGCAGCAGTTAATCATGGCGGCACTCGCGTGATTGACGGCTCGTATTTTCGGCTGTCGTTGACAGAGCCTCAGAGCCAGAAAGTCGTAAAGTCGATGACGATGAAGGAGTAACGTGACTTTTACGACGTTTGCCTTTAAATGCGAAATGCAAAGCGGCGGATCGCTGAAGCTTGAAACACCAGAGCCACGTTTAGGCTAAAAGCCACGCCGCCGATGACGCCGCCAATGACGCCGCCTATGACGCCGCCGATGAAACCGCCGATGACGCCGCTTCACTCCGAAACTCCAAACGTCACCTTCAGTGTCATTGAAGAAGAAGAAGGAGAAGAAAGGGGGCGGCGAGTGAAAAAGTGAAAAATTTAAAAACTGCGGCCACGGCAGGAGTTGTTTAAAAATGGCGGCACAGGTCGGCAACTCCGACCAATCGGACGTCTGCAGGATTTTCATGTCACCTTTTAGTACCTCGTAGTACCCGGTCAGCCTTTTTTGGAACCCCGGGAGAGCAGCTGCTAAAAAACTGATATCTGGTACTTTTTTACTAATGTAAAACAAGTAGAGTAGAGTAGAGTGGAAAAGCACCATGAGTGTAAAAAAAGAAAAAAAAAAAACCCATAAAAACAGCATCTCCTGCACAGATTATGTGTGGATACTGAAGCTAAAAAAAATAAAATAATAAAATCACACTCCAATGAAGCGTAAACGTCTTCAGAGCTGAAGCCAAAACGAGCTGAATATTCGTAAAGTATAAAAGTGGTCAGCTGACGTCCGGGCGGGTCTGTTCGTGCCGGCGGCAGATGACGGCTGAGTCAGCGTGGCCTTCCCCGCCTGCCCGTCTGCCTGCCCGTCTGCCTGCCCGTCTGCCTGCCCGTCTGCCTGCCCGTCTGCCTGCCTGTCTGCCCGCCCGCCCGTCTGCCTGCGTGCGAGCGTTTATCCCCACTTTTAACAACACCGCAGCGGCACGCGGCTCCTCTAACGGCGACCGCAACTTGTTATTCCGCAGCTGGGAACGTCGGCCCCGAGAAAATCTGCGAGTATTTGCTAATTTTTTGGCGATCAATCCCGCGGACGCACGGACGGACGGACGGCTGGCGCGCGGCGTTGTTTAAGCGAGCGCGGACATGTTTACCCGGCAGATTGACGGAGTTTCCAGTAGCGCGGCGCAGGCATGACCTCACCGCTCCTCCCGGCTGGGAGCAGTTAGCCGCCGCGTGAAGAGCGCAAAGCAGCTGCTTCTCCATAAATTCCTGACCGCTTCTCGCTGACACGGATGACAGTTTACTGGAAATGGCGCCGAAAATGGTATTCGTCCCGGAGCGCTTGAAAAGCTCCCGCCTGCAAGTGTGAAACTGCTGGACTTTTATTTGTTGTTTATTTCTTCTTCCCCTCCCGCTCGTCTATCTCCGCGTCTTCCTGTTGATTTTCCCGCGCGGATGCCGATGCGTCACGTGCAGCTTCTCTCTCGCTCGTGCGATAAATATTTGCCGGCAGCTTCTGTGCTCTTGTTTAACGTTTTCTGCTGCGTTGCATTATACAAATGGCATCACGGGAAGCGAATGTTCCCGGCT
The DNA here is from genome assembly GCA_901007715.1 of Dactylopterus volitans. NCBI lineage: Eukaryota > Metazoa > Chordata > Actinopteri > Syngnathiformes > Dactylopteridae > Dactylopterus > Dactylopterus volitans. The sequence goes on from CAAKHG010014745.1 coordinate 6,404, forward strand.
TGCCACGCAGCGGCGGCGGCGGCGGCGGCGGCGGCGGTGGCGGCGGCGGCGGCAGCGACAGCCGGGCGTTTCAGTGGAGATGAATGTCCACGCTAAAATGCTGTCTGTCTTTGTTTTATTTTTTTGGGGGGATGTTGCAGTAAAATTTCAAAATGTGATTGCACAGATTGGAGTGCATCTTATCTCCTGCACAGTGCAGGAGATAAGATGAAGACATTATTCGAAGCAGCTGACCGCCCATGCACTTCCTCTTCCTCTTCTTCTGTGGTGTCCGACAATTGTCCGACAATCTTCCGCCTTTTGTTTCAAACTACTTCTGCATATTTTAAATGATAGAAAAAAATGAATCTATCGGGACCGTTCACCCAAAAAAAAAAAAATCAAAATTCAGCTCATTTTTGGGTGAACTTTCCCTTTAAAAAGATTATGCCCCTGTATCATGATATTCATGTTATGTGTCTAAGTGGCTGACAACATAAACTTGTAAAAAAAATTTAAATAGCGTGTCTGAATACTGAAGCTGAAAATTAATGCTAAAATTTATGCTCAAATGAAGCATAAATGTCTTTGGTGCTAAAGCTTAAGAAGGCTAAAAATCTTTTAATATCAAAGCAAATAGCTGGCATCAGAGCACGCCTTTCCATAATGATGGCTCTTTGTTTTTAAAGAACAAGCTTGAAATCGTAAGAAAATGAAGAATTATTAAAAAAAAAAAAAAAAATCTTTGAAAAGCAAAATATATGTTAGTGCTGTGGGGAAAAAAGACCAAATCTGGACTCTCACGTCATGTGATTCAGAATCGATTCTCATTTTTCAAAAATCGACCCCCCCACCCCCCCGCTCCCGGCAATGCTTATGTGCCTTCCGGGCTACCGTAGATATTACACAATGAGCAGCGTGGCTACTGAGGGGAGTGTAGTGGTGTTGTTGTGTTTACGCTAAAATGAAGGTGGAAGAAAAAGAAACCGAGCCGCCAACAGAACACCGACTTTGAAAGCAAACGTTCGGAGACACTTTGGGTTTTACCGTCAAAGGTCCTGACATGACTCACGCAGATTTGCAGACTTTGCAACGCTAAACTAAAGTATTTTGGGGCTACTTCAAATGCCCACGCTCACCTGGACGACACCAGCGACACCAGCGGCCGATCCACACGCGCTCCACCGGTTTACAAAATTACCGCCCAGGTCTGAACGGGCAAAGAAGATAATGAGATGCGTTTCTTTGCAGAAGACCCGCGACCGCAGGGCGCAGTGGAGAGGGAAGGCTTCAGGTCCATGATAAAAACGAGCGAGCCGCGGGGTGACGTCCCATCACGCTCGGCCTTTACAGAAAAGGTTGTACTGCACTTTACAAAAGAGACAAAGCTAAAAGTGGGGGAAGCCGTGGCTAAAGCTAGCGGAGTAGAGTCATAGGCCACATTCACGCCCGCTGCGTCATATGTACTCAATGAGTGGAGAATTGTTACAAATCTGGGAAAAAAGTGTTTCTGAATCGAAAAAAAAACGTTTTTTGAATCGAGAATCGAGTTGAATCGAAAAAAGTCGATTTATAATCAAATCGCGACCCCCAACAATCATTATCAAATCTTGGGAAACCCCAAAGACTCGAAGCTCTAATATTTGTGCTTCAAACGCAGAACATTTTGAGTTGTTCGGCCTTTTTTCAAATATGCAGAAGTGGCAAAACGTGTACAAAAAAAAGTGTTGAAGAGAAAACAGAAGACGAGGAAGAAGAAGGAGGAAGAGGAGGAAGATGGAGGAAGATGAGGATGCTCCTCCTGTGGTGGATGAACGTCCGGCTGCTTCCCGGTGGTCCGCCCGCCCGCCCGCCCGCTCGTCCACCCGCCCGCTCGACCCACTTTCTTTTTTTTTAACCTTTTAGCAATCAAACATTTCTCTGAAGATTTTTACTCGCTGTTCCTCACACGTGTGAAAGGAAGAGTCAGAGTGTGTGTGTGTGTGTGTGTGTGTGTGTGTGTGTGTGTGTGTGTGTGTGTGTGTGTGTGTGTGTGTGTGTGTGCGTGCGTGTGTGTGATCGCTGCCACACATTTTCCGTGCGCCTTCGTCCAAGTGGAACCGCAGAGTTTCCTGCAGCTGCTGACTCGCGCCAGACGCCGCCGAGGCCGCCGCCGCGGAGAAGATCGGCCAATCAGCAGGCGAGGCAACCCGACCCGACCCGAAACTCCCCAAACCTTCCCAGCTAAAAAGAAAAAAAATACAATGAAAACCTTTTTCTGCGGGATTGATGAAGTATCTGATTCTGAAGACACTCGTTTGGCAATAATCCTCAATGAAACATGAAATTAAAAATGCTCAGAAATGACAAACTGGCATTTGCCTCCAAAAGGTCAGAGGTCAACTCCCGAATCCTTCTTGTGAAGGCGGCGTCACGGCTTCCCTGCGGAATTCGGGTTCACATCCGTTTTTGGAGTATCTGACCCGTTAGCTTAACTAGCTTAGCTCTCAGTTAGCTAACTCCTCCATTAGCTGTTGTTGTTTAGCGTAGCACCATTTTATTTTATTTTTTCATGACTGCATTTCTTCATGGGCACTTTGCATCCCACAAAACGCACCCCGAGTGTGTCTCAGGTATTGTGCATATGTATAAAACAAGGGAAGTAGGTGCACATATATCATCCACGTGCAAAATATCGCTGAGCAAACAAGAGAAACAGCGACGCGCGTTTTCGCTCCAGTTCTTTATAGCATAATCGCTGATTTATGAAAAAGACCTACAAGGTGAAACACGGCGGATCCATTTCTCCCATCGCAAGGTGATTCGCTCCAATTTATGATGAACAAATCGCCGCTATCGCCTCCACTTTGTCGTCCGTCTGTAAACAACCACCTGCGACATTCATTATACGTCCATCTAGAATATCGCACTCACAGATATCTTGCAGGACCTTTTTCCGATAGTGTTTTTGTAGCGGGACGTTCTGGAGAACCCGCCCCTGCTCTCCAGCAAGCAGGAGGTTCTCCTCTCGCTGTGGGTTTCTGAGGGGAACACAATTCCTTGCAGAGAACATCTTAAGTGACAGCTTTTTTTTTTTTTGGCAACGTTCTCATCTTCTCCACTGTTCTCCGCGTCGGCACCGTTTGAGTTCCGTGCCCCCAGAGGAGGTGGCGGCTCTGATCCGCGCTGGTTCCGGTCGCGCTGTGGAGACTAGGGGGGGGTCAACGTTTACAAAGATTTCTACACGTGTACACGGGGCTGTAAAATGGCATGTACACGTGTACATGCTGTTTATGAATTTAGCCCGCAGTTGCGCTGTGTAACCACTAGAGGGCTCCGTCTCTCCATTCATAGACCTCAATCCCGTTAATTCAAAGCCGTTCAAGTCGTGAACGGACAAACGTTTATTGATCAGAGCGCTAAGAGGTCACATATCGTTCTCCTGAGTACGTAAGTCTTGGTAGAGCTTTGACACCCTCGAGCTACCTGTCGCTCTGCAGGGAACTTCCTAGCCTGGCTCCAGATGTTTCATTAGCTCTAAAAATACGTCGTCTTCAACAGTTGACGCGGGCTGCATGTCGAGGGCCCCCATTTCAGCTAGTAAGTTTTTGATAGCTTCACTCGGCGCCTTGTCGCGTTTGTTCGGTGCGTAGTTTTTTCATGCTAGGCTGTGAACCGCTAGCATTTACACCCCTTAAAAATTTAGGAGGAGGAAACAAGAACCAGGTGTCTTGCACACGGTTATGATTTGCCATCCATGTACACGTGTAGATGTTGACCCCCCCTAGTGGAGACCTTTGCTGTTTGCTCCAGTTGCTTCTGGTGGCACATTGAGATTCATCAAGCGCGTCACATTCGTCTCCTGGTATAAAACACGTGCGGCGCCGAAACGTATCCCGAAGGCTCCAGGAGATGAGTCAGAGGAGACGGATTATCAAACGATGCTTCCTCGTCTGCCGAGTGCGGAATATCGTTTACACAAATGACGCGAAATAATCCGGTTGCATTCGCTAGCAGGATTTGCGTCCCAGCAAAGTTTATTTACTCAAAGATATTTCAATAACGCGTTAGAAGTCGGGAGCAGGAGGACTCGGCCCCGGAGGACCAGCGGAGTTAGCAGGATTGCAGTTGGCGTGGATGCGGTCAGCGCCGGCGGGAGGATTACAGGCTAATGCAGGGATGTAAACAGCCGCCGGGACGGCGCGGCGGCTGTTTCCACTCATATCGGCGTTTGCACTCGCCGCGTCTCCGCCGCTCGCAGCTTTGCCGGCGTGTTCTGGGACGGCGTCTGACGCTTTGCTCCTGAAGTTCAGCAAGATTTGCCGCCATTATCTTCCTGAGCTTCATTGTTTCACCACTCCTCCCCCAAACACACACACACACACACACACACACACGC
>CAAKHG010014746.1:0-11311 GCA_901007715.1 Dactylopterus volitans
TGAGCAGAGGATCTCATTGCTGCTTTTTGCGGATGATGTGGTCCTTCGAGCCTCATCGAGCCGAGACCTCCAGCTCTTGCTGGGGCGATTCGCGGCCGAGTGTGAAGATGGATGCGAATCAGCACCTCCAAGTCCAAGGCCATGGTCCTCAGTCGGAAAAGGGTAGATTGCCTTCTTCGGGTTGGAGAGGAGGTCCTGCCTCAAGTGGAGGAGTTCAAGTATCTCGGGATCTTGTTCACGAGCGAGGGACGGATGGAGCGGGAGGTCGACAGGCGGATTGGAGCGGCGTCAGCAGTGATGCGGCCGCTTAACCGATCTGTCGTGGTGAAGAAAGAGCTGAGCCAAAAGGCGAAGCTCTCGATTTACCGGTCGATCTACGTTCCGACCCTCACCTATGGTCATGAGCTTTGGGTAATGACCGAAAGAATGAGATCGCGAATACAAGTGGCCGAAATGAGTTTTCTCCGCAGGGTGGCCGGGCTCAGCCTTAGAGATAGGGTGAGGAGCTCGGACATCCGGGAAGTGCTCAAAGTAGAGCCGCTGCTCCTCCACGTCGAGAGGAGCCAGCTGAGGTGGCTCGGGCATCTGGTCAGGATGCCTTCTGGACGCCTCCCGTTAGAGGTGTTCCAGACATGTCCCACTGGGAGGAGGCCTCGTGGCCGACCCAGGACCAGGTGGAGGGATTATATCTCTCGCCTGGCCTGGGAACGCCTGGGGATCCCTCCAGCCGAGCTGGTGGAAGTGGCTGGGGAGAGGGCTGTCTGGGCTTCCCTCCTGAAGCTGCTGCCCCCGTGACCCGGACCCGGATAAGCGGAAGACGACGAGAACGAGGTGTGAAAGAGTCTCTCTCTCTCTCTCCTCTTTTTTTTCACAATAGAAGTGGAACAAAATCTCTCTTTTTTCAGAGTCTCTTGACTGTGTGCTAGTAAGACCCAGAGATCATTGTCCATACTTTGGATTTGGCTTACAAAGCCGATGTGCTCATGTCACATACAGTGTGTTAGAGTGTGTCACCTTGGCAGAAGAGCAAGCTGCAAGTCTCTGCTGCAGGTCTCTGCTGCTCGAAATGAGTTTCCTCCGCAGGGTGGCTGGGCTCAGCCGTAGAGATAGGGTGAGGAGCTTGGACATCTGGGAGGCGCTCAAAGTAGATCGTGGGTCCCTGCCGGGCACATCCTCGACCCTCAGCTCGTCGGCAACTTCCTTCGGCAATACCTTGACCAACCCTCCAGGTCAGTCTCCACTGCTAGGCCCAACCGTCCGAGGCCTGTCAACTTGGAGGTAGGGGGTGTCCCCTCCTCTGAGGATGACTCGTCCTCTGACAGCAATGGTGCCCTCCCCAGACCCTCTCCACCCACCCGGCTACTCTGTTGGACTGTTCTGGCTCTGAGGGGGTTCAAAAATCACGGTGTTGTGCTCTGTAGGAGCTGAATTTGGTTATTAGTGATAATGAATAATGGTCAGAAGAAGAAGAAGATTATTATTATTATTATCAAAATTCAATAAATTTTAATTAATAAACATTAATCAAAATGGGGCACCCCCAGGAAAACCCAGACCAATAATCAAACAGGTGGAATTAGTTTCAAAATATGTTCATCTCAAAATGTCAATATTCAGGGAATATTGGCATTTAAAAGTGAACGAAAAGGAATGGAGGTCGGCACTGATCCTGTCAATCAGCTTATACCACAATACACAAGCAAAACAAGGACAACTTCTCTTTAAAGTATCGCAAGATTTATTACAGAGGTAAAATCAACCACAATTCACAAATGCAACAAATCCAGTCACACACTTTAACTATTTCACTAACTACAGCAAACAGCTACAACAACAATCAACAGTGTATATCGTTTTGTGTATGTTTGTGTGTGTGTATGTGTGTGTGTGAGAGAGACAACAAAATGGCGGCCAACGGAAAGGGGGCTGGAAGTCATATGTTGATACCCGGATGGCGAACACCGCTGTGGGGTGTGGTGTGACCGGAAACCAGAAATTGAAATCAAGACTCCAGATACCGCCTGACGCACCAAATGGCGGATATTGCCGTGGGAGTGGCTGGATATAGAAAGGTGGGACAAGATAGCGATTGACCAGTGGCATGGTTGAGGGGAAAATGACTAAGTTCGATTTAGACGCGCTGGTGAGCGATGTGAGTCTGGACCTTTAATTATCACAACAGGTACTGATCTGGGCCATGGGTGCGACGGGACGTGCAGGAAAAAGAAACGCAATAAAATACAATTCACAATGGACACGGTGGTCAGTATCATGTGACCGATGAACATGTTAACAACACGCTACTAACTAAATGTCTGCTCAGAGCTACAAGCCTTTTACTAGTACTTGAAGATGCGTGTTGATCCATCCTTGGTTCCTTTGACCTGGCGAGGTGGCGTTGGTGAGCGGCTGTTGGCTGCTGTCATCTTTTTGGTGGGATCGTTGGTCTCCAGTGAGGGGACAGATCTCAGTGGGGAGCAGGGAATCAGTGTTGAAGAGGAAGGCTCTTGTCATCGTTCGTCTTCTTGAAATGGGCAGATCACGTTAACTACCTCACTTCGCATACGCAGGGAATCCACCCTGGAGAGTCGGTCAGAGTCTTGAACTGGGCAAGTCGTGCATGACTAGCACTCAAGAAAGAAACGGAAGTCTGCTCAACCAGTGAGGGAGATCCGAAGGCCTTAAGGTGATAGGATGTGCACAATTCTTCTGTCATCGATGAGGACTTGTGTCGCTTGGGACAATCAGCCTGATGGTAGGAGCCATGAAAGTCAATTCTACCAGGACAGAGTCGTGATATCAGCAGGATCAGACCAGAAGCAGTGAGTTTTTTTTAATGTTGCTGGTTTATAAACCTTGACATAATGTCATGGTTTTGCGGCTGACCGTGTTGGAGCTTGGCCAATTGATTGGGGAATTGTACGGACCTTACGTTTGTTGGCTCGGGTTACATGCTTGGGAATGCGTTGCTCGGTTGATCAGATGTGTGATTAGCCCGCTTGTTGGGGAGTTGATGAGTTCTTTGTCTTCTTTGTTGGGGGCAAATGTATCCTCAGGCTTCTGAAGATACATGTAGGCCTCTTTTGTGTGATTGTTGGTGACGCACTACAACAGTAAACTCACAGGGGATGGATCAGTGACATCTTCGGACACCATGTCAATGCATGTGGGTGTGTAAGGTACTCTGCACCTTAAATACAGTTCGTATTCATAACATTCACTGTGCGTATACACAGCCTTAGACTTTGTTAGACTTAATCAATCTGTCTTTACTTCCAGGCTATGTTCCGCAGTCATTTAAAGTGGCTGTATTTTAAACCTCTTTTAAAGAAACCTGCTCTTGATTCAGGTGTTTTAGCCAATTATAGACTGATTTCTAACCTTCCCTTTCTCTCCAAAATCTTTCAAAAAACAGTTGCTAGTCTTGGCTTTCTACACAATAGCCTAAGATTTTCAGTCAGGTTTTAGAATGCATCATAGTACAGAGACAGCAATGGTGAAAGTTACTAATGACCTCCTTACTGCTTCGGACAAAAGACTTCTCTCTGTACTTGTTCTATTAGATCTTAGTGCTTCATTTGATACCATTTACCATCAGATCCTAATACAGGGGCTAGACCGTTTAATTGTCATTAAAGGAACTGCATTTAGCTGGTTTAAGTCCTATTTATCAGATTGACTGCAGTTTGTACGTGTTAACGATGAATCCTCTTTGAGTGCAAAAGTAATACAGGGAGTCCCTCAAGGTTCTGTGCTTGGACAAAAATTATTCACTCTATATATGCTCCTTTAAGGAAATATTATTAGAAAACACATACATTTTCATTGTTATGCGGGTGATACCCAAATACATTTGTCAATGTAGCCAGATGAATCCAATCAGCGAACTAGGCTTCAGGCATGTCTTAAGGACATAAAGACCCGGGTGACTTACAAAAGTTCTTTTTCTTGGCCTTAAACACCTAAGAGACACATTATCTAATGATATTGCTATTATGAATGGCATTGACCTGGCCTCCAGCATCACCATAAGGAATGTGGGAGTTATGTTTGATCAAGATTTGTCTTTTAACTCTCACATTAAACAAATTTTTTTTTAAAAATGCCTTTTTTCAGTTACAAAATATTTCAAAAATCAGACACATATTGTCTCAAAAAGATGCAGAAAAATTAGTACATGCATATGTTACTTCCAGGCTGAATTACTACAATTCCTTACTATCAGGCTGCCCAAACAATTAACTTAAGATTCTCCAATTGGTCCAGAATGTGGATGTGTTCTTAGAAGAACCAGGAGAAGAGATCACATTTCCCCAGTATTGGCTTCTCTGCACTGGCTGAGAATAGAATAGAATAGAATTCAAAATCCTTCTCATTACCTATAAAGCCCTTTACGGTCTGGCACCGTCATTATCTGAAGAAGCTAATAGATCTATATTACTTTTGGTTCCGAAAATCTCTAAAAGTACAATTGGAGGCAGAACCTCCAGTTATCAGGCTCCTCTCCTTTGGAACCATCTTCCAGTGTTGGTCGGGGGGAAGACACCCTCTCTTCATTTAAGAATAGGCTTAAAACTTTCCTTTATGACACAGCTTATGGTGAGGGCTGGCCCAGGCTCGCCTTGGACCAGCCGCGAGTCATGCCGCTTTAGGTCAAGGCTGCCAGGGGACCATGATGCACTTAGCCCCTCTCTCCCTCTTTCCTTTTCCAATCCTCTTCCTCATCCATTCCTGCATGTTACTAACTTAACCTCTTCCCTGGAGTTGTTTTCTTGTCTTGCAGAGACGGAGACATCACAGGCATCACAGACCTCCACCACTGTTAATTTTACTGTAGTTGATGCTACTGTGCATTTCATCCTCCAAACCTCCTTTCTCTCTCTTTTTCTCTCTCTCACTTTCTCCCTGTCTCCCTTTCTCTCTCTCTCTCGCTCTCTCTCTCTCTGTCAACCCAACCAGTCAAGGCAGCTATCCGCCCACCTCGAGCCAGGCTCTGCTCAGGGTTTCTGCCTGTTAAAGGGGAGTTTTTCCTTGCCGCCATCGGCAAGTGCTTGCTCATAGGGGATTTGTTGGGTGTCTGTAAATTAAGGAGTACGGTCTCAATCTACTCTTCTTGTAAAGTGTCATGACATAACTTCTGTTGTGATTTGGTGCTGTATAGATAAAATTGACTGCGACCAACTGACAGGAGAGATGAACAACAGTTAACACCCAGTGGAAACCTACCGTGTCCATCGAAGTCCAAACCAAACAAACAACTCTTCATCATTTCTGTCCGGTGATCTCAGTATTGCTTCTCTGTAGTTTGCAGATGATGTGATCTTGTTGGCAGTCAGCTTACATTCCTACCACCATGGGCTCTGGGCTCAGAGAGAATGAGATTACAAACACAAGTGGCCTAAGTAATCCGTCAGATTAGGATGCCTCCGGATGCCTCCCATTCGGGGTGATCCAGGCATATCGAAATGGTAGGAGGCTCTCGGGTCGACCCAGAACACAATGGAAGGACAACATTGCTCATCTGGGCTGGAAACATCTTAGGGTCCCCCAGGAGGAGCTGGACTGTGTGGAGAGGGGGTTCTGGGCTACTTTGCTAAGTCTGCTCTTCTTGTAAAGTGTCATAAGATAACTTTGCTGTGATTTGGCACTAAATAAATAAAAGTGGCCTTACTTGACACTGATTTTCCTTCCAATCCGATACTGAGTGAAATTCAGGCTGGTATCGGCGATACCGATCCAAAACTGATACTTTGTGCAAATACACCTAATGTGCCTGGTAAATCTTAAAAAAAAAAGAAATGAAATAAATAACAGTATTTCAAATCATAGCTTCCTAAGAATACAACACATCACAGTAAGTTGTTGATCTATTTATTTTAAACCCTTCGGTATATTGAGGTAGTAGCCTCATTTACAATATAGTCGGGCCTGTGGTAATACAGCAACAGAAAAACAGAGAAAAACAGGGGACGCAGTCATACAAAATATGTGAAAATGGTGGTTCAAACACGAAAATGCAAAATAAGTAAAATAATAAAACCTTAACCTTTAAAATAATTAAGAAAATAATAAACACAATAAGAACTACAATTAAAATGAGAGCATGCATCTTAATTTGCGTTACATGAACATGTTAACAGGAAAACACTTCAATAAAAGCATCCAACATTGACACTTTATGTCATTCACAAGTTTTTGTGAAGGAACAATTGCATATTTACTGTCTTCCCTTTTAGTCTTTCTCTCTGCCAGTACAGAATTAGCAGTAATTCCCAGGTATTTCACTGCCAGTTGGCTGGGAAGGTTTGTTCATGTAATTTCCACCAAACCAGTGCATCGCTGTCTCTTGGAATCACTTTTTCTTCTGAGTACTGATGTACTTCAATGAGCACATCATGGCGTACTGCTGCGTTGATGCATTACGCACTTACCCAGGCGGAAGAAAAAGTAGTTCCTACCTACCTACCTATGTTGTCTTGCATCAGTGTTTGCTGTATGTTGTGTGCTATTCTATGTACAGGTTATGAACAGTTTTGCAGGAAACTTAAACATCAACAATCATCAAGGCATCAAGAATATGTAAGTATTAAGCTACTGCAGGAGAATTGTTTTTTTTCTCACCGTGTACACCATGAACTTCACTGTGATGCATCAGTGCAATGAATTGCTACACTTGAGCGTAAAACCTTATCAGAACTGTCTAAGAAGGATGTGATCCTCTATTGAGTTCTGTAAATCCTTTTATCATTTGGCCCTCCACAGATGGGTCAGTGCTGCTGCAACTGAATTCAGTTACTTGAAGGGTAGTCAAGCCTCCCTGCCGCCTGCGAATGAATAAATGAACTTAATATGCCCCGAGACTTACTCATGGATGTTCAATAGGTATATCGATGTGTAAGACCGATAATGAAAACATTTTCATTACAACAGTAATAAACTATAAACTTTATATACTATTAAGTGCATTAGAACAGCCAATTATACCAGTGTTTTGTTTTTGGTGTTGTAACACACACTCTATGTATATACTATATTGCCCTCTTTGACTAGCCACTTCCTAATCTCCAGTTCTCTTTCAATTAAGTCCCCCCACCCACACACCACCCACCACCAAACTGTGACTGTGTGAGGTGCGTATTGGTGCTCTTCATTTACATATTTATTTCAACAAGTTTCTTTAATATGTAACTGGTTCATGCAATTTCTTGAGGAAGTTGAAATTGTTCCTGTAAGAAGATTCTGATATCATCCCACATTTCAAAAACCATCCCATGAGTCAGCCTTTGGGACTCCCACTCCCCAGCGGTGCAACCCCAAGTTTGGGATCCACTGAACTCTACAGTTAGTCAGAAGAACTGTGGCAATGACAGAGATAGCACAATTTAATACTTTATTATATCAGTAATATGAAAAAGGAGACACAAGCACATCTGTTTGATGGTGAAGCAAACTCCTGCTGTTTCAAGAAAGAAGTTAGTTAAAAAGTAACTGCTAACACAATCAGCAGACAAATCTTTCCTGGCCTCTGCTGCTCAAAATTTGAAAGAATATATCTCTGCATCTACACTTTCTGTATTTATAGTCATGACATAATAATACACTTGTAAGATTTCAGCAGAGTTACATGCACCAGTGTAGATGCTAATGAGTGAATGAACACAACATAGACGAAAGATGTAATTTGCAAAATGAGATTCTTTAAATGATGATGGTCCAGGCTATTATTTGCTTATGTTAATAGAGATATATCTTTTTATTTTTTATCCAGAGCAACTTATATGTGAGAGCTCAACAATGCATGCAAGGTTCTGAATAACAACAAGAGAAGTGTCCTTAAGCAAGGGTTAAGTCTGAATAAGATGTAAATGGCAAGACAGTGCAGGAAAGAGGAAGAGTGTAGAGGATACGAGCGTTAGGAACTTGTGTCTAAACCAAACAAACGAGAACTTAATCATTTTTGCAACAGGGATTTTTAACAGATGGGCATTTCTTGGGCTTAAGGGGAACATGTTATGTTTAGTTTGATATCTTTTACCTTTGTGGTTGTTTGGGTTTGAGGCGTGGTCACAATTTTGACCCTGTACAAAATTGTTTTTTTCAACTAAAATAAGTTTTATAAACTTTGTACCAAACCAAAGACCATCTTTCATGAAAACTGTGGACATACAGCAAGAAGCAGGTTATAAGCCTTATTTAAATTTATAGGTTATGAGAGTTTAAAAGAATATTATTATTATTTCCCCTTTTTCTACTAATTTGAGTAAAACTCAATCATGAACATCCCTAAGTCTGTTGCCCGTTGTGCAAGGATTTGATGAGAGAAAATTCACATGATTTTATTGGGTGCTGCCTATGGGCACTCTAGTTAATTAGTTTTTAGATTTAGAAATGCTCAAACCAGCATAAAAAAAGGAAAACAAAAAACACACTGCAAACAGTTGTTCAATAGTTAAAATTAGTTGTGTTTCCACAAGATATGTATGCCTTTGCTTTCTCTGCCTCTAGAAACATCAGAGAGGTTAAAATTATGCTACCATTTTTGCAGGCTGTGTGGTATGAACAAATTTGAAATCATCAGAATTTCTCTGCAACACACTCAGGTAGCAAGAGCATTTTTTAACTAGTGGGGTTTCAGTATTTTGCTCAAATATACTTGAATTTTGATTTAATCCTAATTTTGTTTCATGTACAATAATTGAATGTAGTCTACCAATATCAGTAGTATGCACATACAGCAATACATTATATTCCGATACTTTCTATTCACACAAAGGACATCAAACATCAAACAAGAAAAAAACAGCAGTATATGTATAAAAACATTCTAAGTGCTTTAAATGTGTCTAAATATTCCAGCCTTAAAGTTGTCTGCATGCGTGAGTGCATGTGCATGCATGTGCGTGCATGTGTGCATGCGTTAGCTGTGAACGTTTGTCCCCAGGAAGTACTAGGAGTTAAAGTGGAGCGTTGCATCCCCACCACAACAACCCCAAGTGGCAGCCAGGCTGGGACCCAAGCAGCCACAGTCCCCCACGGTCCCACAGAGCAGGAAGGGTCCGTGGCCACACACCCCAGGGACTACCATGTTCCCAGCCCCAAGGGGAGCAGTAGAGGGCCACAAACAGTCCCACCACCGAAGGCCGGCTCACAGCAGGACAGGAGAGGGTGGGACCCCAGCCCAGCAGGTTCTTTTCCGGCCGTAAGACCCCACATTCCAGGGACCTGCCCAGTCTGTCGGCAAGGAGCCAACCAACCTAGGGAGACCAGAGCTACCCATGACAGGGGCGGTACACGGTCAAGGGCAGGGGGCGATTGGGGAAGCCCCCAAAGCCAGGGACCAGCCCCCTGACCAGTCCTGGACCCAACCACCCACTTGCAAGAGTTAGGGCCTGAACCCTCGCTATGACAACCTCTGCTGATCGCTGGCAATGGACCCGCCAGATGCCAGAGAAGCCAGCACCCCGAAAAAATAGCCACTCCTGCCAGGCCGGGACACACAACCAGCCACATCCCAGGACAGGCCCTTCCCAAGGCCACAGACATCCACCCCGCCGGAGGAACGGAAAACATCAGGGTGCAAGTTAGAGCCCCGCCCCCCCCCCAGCCCACGTGCCTGTGTTGTATTGGCTTAATAGTAGGAAAGCTTTCATCTCCAAGATATACACTGTTAGCTGTACCAAGAAAGTAGCACAAACAGACTATTCCTCTGGTTGCAGAATTAAAAACCACTGTCGGTTCATGTAATGCAAGTAATCTGTTTGCTTGGCATAAAATCGTTTCAAAAACATTTTGTAAACCGTATTTAAAATCATTTGAAGAAGCAACATAAAAAGCCTCTATGCTTCTATTATAGGACAACCTCTGAAAATAAACCTGCATGTGTTAGGGATAATGCAAAGGCAAACATACCTACTGTTATCTTCTGCTGAAACCTCTTCTTGCTAAGATTTCCTTGGACTGCAATGTGCTTGGTCTGCATTTTTCTTGATTTAGACCCAGCTTATCTTAGGCTTATAGAGATGTCAGCAAAAACCCGCTTTTAATAAGGCAAGGCTCTTAATTAATTACCAAATGTAAACTTTGCTGCAGAGGAGAGCAAGATGGCCTGTGGGTAAATTAAAGGGTGTATTCTACTCAGCTAATTACTCTGTAAATTGAAGCCTCTCAGTGGGAGGAGAAAAAAACTCAACCCACTCACACTTTCTGTCCCATATTTACTAAATTCATCCACCAAGAGACATAATTTTCATAATTTTTGTCTTCTTTCTCCTGTTAGTACAAACAAGAAGAATGGTTATCAGTTTGCAACACTTCTGCTTCTGCCTTTACCCATGCTGTCATAATTTTACCACACAGGACACAAAAAGTGTGATTAGCAGGCACATGCAGCAAGCCAAACCGCAGCTATCAAAAGACACTTGCCTGCTGGCAAGTTTTTCCTTAACAATGCTGCTGTAGTCAGAAGGAGGAAATATTCAGCTATCTGCCATGTGATAACTGTGATGATTAGAACCTTTGATGAAGGGCTGTCACCCTGTCAAGGACAATGCTTGATGTGTCTGATGACAAAAATCCTGGTGAGCTGGTCATTCAACAGCAGACATCATGGAGCAGATAATAAACCAAAGTGCCTACCCTGTAGCTACCATCCACTGTCTTGTAATGACTGAAGAGACAGCTTCAAGGTCAGCCAGTGAAGCCTTGACGGTCCATGCTATCACAGCACCCATCTCACAAAGTCATGCCAATCACCCACAGGGGCGTTTCTTGGGACTGAGAACATAGGGGGCTGAGCCCAGACCCTTACAGGGAAGTCTATGGGGATTCTGGGAGAAAAAGCTCTATCTCTTTGCTTTCTTGAGCCTTGTGGCGTCTTGTCTACAGCTAAATACTGCCAACATGTACTTCAAAATGTGTCAGAATTAAATAATATAATGTTAGGAGAAACAGGATGATGCATTTCTAGATAACACAGGGGTTAAAGCAAAAAAATAGTTGCTCTTTGTCACACATTTTCTGCAAAAAAACATAAAGTGTTTTAAGTCACACACCATTTTCAGATGAAGGTAACTCACCATGCTGTAGGTTTTACCTCTCCATCTGATTCTTTCTTCTCTCTTTCCCTCCATCACTTGCTGCTCTCCATTGACTTCATGTGCCGCTTACTTGAAAATACTTTCATACTTTCAACCCCCACCCCACCCACCCACCCACCCACACACACACACACACACACACACACACACACACACACACACACACACACACACACACACACACACACACACACACACACACACACACACACACA
>CAAKHG010014748.1:0-10463 GCA_901007715.1 Dactylopterus volitans
CCCCACCACCACCACCACCACCACCTTCCCCAGCTATGCAAATGCGGGCCGTTCCCATTGGCTCTTTTCTCAGCGCTCCTGACCTCCCGTCGGGCTGCAAGCCTGCTTCGCCCCGGGACGCCTGGCGGGCCAGATGCAGGGAGGCGCGGAAAAAGGCATAAAGAGGTGACAGCTCCGCCAACTCGTGTTCAGACCTGACGCGGCGGCTTTCCCCTCAACAGCGAAACGGTAAGAACCCGAGGAGAGGTCTTGGGAGCTACGCGGATTCACCCGCTCCTCGTGCTGCGGGGTGGCAGTGCAGCATTAAAATGGCAATTATGCTTCCCAACTTTTTGTTTTTTTTGTTTTTTTGTTTTTTCTCGTGCTTGCTTTTAACCGGCCGGGCTTTGCTCCGCCGTTGAGATTGTTGCCTCAGGAGCTTATGATGAACATCATGCAGTCAAATATTGGGTTTAACACAATGTTAAGTCAAAGTAATGAGTCCGATCTTCTTTACTGAACAAAGTGGGTGACCGCGCACGCTCAGACTCCACGACTCTACATCCTCATGCGATTTTTTCGGCGTGGGGGTTCAAACAAGCCGGTTGCCTTTTCAAATGTATCAATTGCTTCCAGGAAGCCGAATTTGCAAACGCCGCAACCTTTCTCTGTCTCCCTACCTCTGGTGGACTGACCAGTTTGTCGGCTTTGTAATTCCAATGCCGAACAGCGACGCGCAGCTCGAAGCCCGCGTGAAATAGAATGCCGACTCGCGGTCGGGTTTTCCCGACTTTAGTCTGGAAAAAAACCCAAAAACCGCTTGGATCCGCGCGCCGCAGCTCATGTTTACACAGCAAAGCGCGGTTCCGCTTGACTTGTGTTGCCACTCGAGGTTCCATGCCAGCGTTCAGGTGCTGCAGGATGTCCTGGTTGAACCGCCGCCCTGCCGTCTGATTGGGTCACATGTTGATCCAGATGAAATTAACCAAACCGGCAGCTCGGCGCGATCATCGAAACTGTTGCGCCTGCCGCGCCGCGACGTGCGAGCCTGATTCAACAAGAGGGCAACACTCCCCTGCTAGGAATGCTAATTTCCTCTCATTTCAACACGCAGTATTTGCTCATGGGCTCTGACACATAAAAACTTTTAGAACACATCCATGACGGGGGGGGGGGGTACGCGGGTGACTCCCCTGTTCCTGGTAACGAGCCACTACAAATACACCATTAAATCCTCTTCGGATTTGCATTTTGCGAGGGGCGGGGGAACAAAAAGAAGAAACCTCAGGAGGAGCCACAGAGCAGGATCCCTCTTCCAGGACGGACCAACGCGTGTTAGATGTCGCATGTACAGAAATAACATCAGGAAGTTACAGACGATTTGCGGGCGAAAATAATGCACACGCTCAAGATGGCAGTTTTAAGCAGCTTGAGGTGTCGTCACGTAGCGCCGCCACGGCCGAGCGACTTCCTCTCCGCTTGTGGTAACCACACGGAGGAAACGCGGGTTTTAGAGTTGAGCAGAAGACATCCAGGGTTAGAGATGACACCAGAGAAATGCAACAGTGAGTCGTATAGATTTGCAATTTGCTGGATTCTCGTTGGCAGGAAAGCCAACTATGAGAATTAATGTTGAGGGGTTCAAGAGGGGGGGGGATAAAGTTGTTTTTTTTTTTAGCTTTAAAGAGCTCAGTGGAGCCAGATTGTGAGATTGTTGTGGGGGGAAAAAAAAGTTGATTTAAGCCTATTTTACTTGCCAACTGTGCACTGAGCGCGTGCGCGTTAAAGTGAAGTTCAAACACTGACGGTGAGAAACATAGAATCAAAAGTATGATAAAATGGGCCTGTTGTAGTTTATCGTGTAAACTGTGGCTCAGTTTATACAGCTATGAGTTTAAAGTCTCTTATGACGTGTGACCAGCTTGTGCGGTTATCATTCCCGGGTCTCATATAGTCTGTGTGTGTGTGTGTGTGTGTGTACTGCTCATAGTGTGGGAGGAGGCACTCAATGAAGAGAATGTGTGTGAAAAGGATGTGGGAAAAACCCTCAAAACTCCGAGGTTATGAACTGAGGATGCACGGATGGCACTGGACCACATGCACTGCGCAGCCCCTTTTCCACCATGTCCAAAAACGTTTATTTCCAGGGATTCATTTACAAAGAAGTACCAAAGTACCCCAAAATTCCGGGAAAAAATGTATTCAAATCAACTTGTCGGCTGCTCTTCCGACTCAAAGTCCCGCTGAATTTCTTCGGGGCCCTGGACCACGTCCTCCGTCCCCTCCTCATAGCTTCTCTTCTTATGCTCCATTTTTACCAAAAGATTAGCGGTGTAACGGTTTTGAACCGAACCTCTCGGAGCATCCTGCCAAAATCAAGATTAGGACTTTTCTTTTTTTAAATGAGAGGTTGTGGTCACACGGGTTGCCAGCACGTTGCCAACCTGGGGAGATCAATTGGGCGAGAGCGCCAAAAAGCGGAGCGGGAGCCAGTGGGGAGCGTGACCCGCGCTGGTCTGTTTGCCAAGATGTGGCACAGATAGTTTGACAAATGATGATTGTGTTTAGGGGGAGGAGCAATTGTGGCGGGTGAAAATGGAGGACAAGAACGACCGGAGCCGGTTGGCCTTCCAGAGCGAACCCGGGTCTGTCCCCTCTCAAGCCTGAGTCGGTTTCGGACAAAGCTTTCAGTTGGGCCCGGCTCAGGCTCGCCTCGGACCGGCCCCGAGTCATGCTGCTATAGGTCCAGGCCATGATGCACCGGGACTCTCTTTTATTCTCCCCATTCATGCGTGTTCCCAACTTCTCCCGCCCCGTCCGACGTTGGAAGACGGCTCCACCGCAGAGGAGCCCGATAGCTGAAGGTTCATGCCTCCCATTCTACATCTAGAGGTTCTAGGAACCACAAGTAAGCCTGCATTCCGGGATCGCGGCCTTCTAGTGGGGTAATGAGGTACTATTATCTCCTTAAGACATGATGGTGCCAGACCATTAAGGGCCATATAGATAAAGAGAGGGATTTTGAATTCTGTTCTTCTCCGGTGATATTTTGTTTCCACCGTTTCAGATTTCTTTGACACTAAAAGACGCAGTTGCTCAATGTTGGAAGGGGTGCCTAGAGCCCTGATCTGGCCCAGGCACGAGAGCATTTTTCCCCCTCGGATATCTGCAGCAAGGTTATTCCAAAAGAAGGGAGGAGGAGGAGGAGGAGAAGGAGGAGGAGGAGGAGGCCAAGCAACCAGCAGATTTCTGGAGTCCATCGCTCTCAGAGCGTGACGCCCGAGGCCGAACACAGGATCTAATTAGGTCAGAGAGCTACTTTGGAGCAAGTCCATCAAGTGTTTCGTAAGTCAGCAGAAGCACCTTTTATAGTCTAGTTATAGGAGCAGGAGTGTTCGGAGCCGTTTGAAGACTTACTCGTACGTCTCCCCGGGTGGGGGAAGACCGGAGCATGACAGTAATCGGGAAAGACCAGATTCTTGCTATGTTGCGCTCGTATCACCCGGCACTGCTCACAAAAAAAAAAAAAGGCCAGTCATCAGCTCTTAAGCGGGTGCAACCCGGCTAAACCACAACATCGCGGAGATTGCGTAATACAGCCTGTTTTGAGTCTGGCGAAGCAAAAAAAAAACCCTCGCAAGAGAAACAACTGAGTGGGGGACGAGGCGTTTCTTCTGCCAGCCCATAACGATGACGATCATATTTTAGCGTCCTGGCCGCCGCCGTTTGCTTCTCGCTGCAACGTCTGATCGCACGTCTGAGAACAAGCGGATAAACGCTTTGCAGCTTAAGACGACGGTTTGTGGTCTTATGCCTAAACTCATTCATCACTTAACCTAACCAAGTGGGGTTTTTTTTAGGCCTAACCCTAACCCTAACCCTAACCAATTGTTATGTCCAAACTTAAGCATTACTACACCTAACCCAGTTTTTAAACTGAACCGTTACTAAATTTAACCAGGCGTGGGTTGTTGTTTTTTTTTGGAACCTGACCGTTATACATAAAGCTTCTTCTTACGTTATGATACGTTTCTACAAACCTGTGAAATGAGCCTTTGGTCACGCTTCGACATGTTGAAAAATGTCGGCGTTCAGCTCAGAGTACCGTGTCCAGAGTACTGAAGGGAATTTTCGCGCAGTTTCACAAATGAGCTTGATCCATTCACGATGACAGAGCAGAAGCGCGCTCAGGCCTAAACGTTACCATGGCGACGGATCAGCCAAAAACTCAAATAAAGTAATTTTTTTTTTACAAAACGGCAAGATATAAATCTACACTTTTTACACACACTGGAGAAAACACACTATATTTCAAAATATCTAGCTCCCATTGGTTGTTCATATCGTTGAAAGAAAATAGAGGTTATAGCAGGCTACGTGAAAAGGACTTCTGTGTATTTGCTCTTTCTCAACGACCCGGATGTCTGGCACAGTAACTCGGCTAAAATGAAATCGAATTGCAAGAACTGAATTTGAATTGTGAGAACTGAATGTGAAAGTGTATGGAGAGCTGAATTTTCAGTGAGGATCAAATACTGTTTCAGAACAAAATGAGTTCCGGTTCATAATGTTACATTCAGCTCCAAGTTTGTAGAAATTCAGTTCCAAACGAATAAATTCAATTTCAAATTATGCTGTACAGATTCGGTTTTTCAATGCAGCTATTCAAATTAAGCAATACAAATTCAAATTATGTGATTTAAATTCAGGTTTTTTTTATGCAATTATTCAAGTCGAGCAATTCAAATTCAAAATATAAATTATTCGAATTCAGTTTCTAGTGGCACATATTTCTGCCCACAAAAGTTACTCAGTATAAACACGGCACAATCTCTTTTAATATGAACGCTAGATCATATTAGTCCTCAGGTTGGAAAAAAAAAAATTCTTGACGACCAGTTATCGATCGTCGAGTAGTCTTGCCTAAAGTATGTTGCGGCTCTAAAACGGTTTCAGTGGTCTGCAGCGTTTTCACATCACCTTTCCGGAGCTCATAGGACCTGGTCGGCCTTTTTTGGAACCCTAAAAGATCAGGTACTAAAAAAAAGTAGAGCAGAGTGGAGTAGAGCTGCTACCGCGTGGTTGAAAAGTGTCATAAGCGCATCTGCTGCCTGTGATATGAAAGTTCCTTGATTCCTGGGGTAACCTGCCATTTACTACATGATGTTTTGAGTTTGTTTTGGGTTGTTTTTTTTATTTTTTTTATTTTATGACTTCATTCCTCCCTTTCTGTCCCTCGCAGCGCGGCAGGGATGGCGTACTCCACCGGGACTCTGGCGCAGGGCTGTTTTGGGAAAGTGTACAAACAGAAGTACAACGACACCTGGGCGGCCATCAAGAAGGTCCCCCAACAGCTCATCAGCAGGAAGGACCTGGAGAGGGAGTGTGAAGTGTACAAGTGAGTACGGGCGACCGGGCCGATGTTCCCTGGTCCTCCTCCTCTGGTCTACCCGTCACAAACGGGAAGCAAACAACAACACACCGATGAGTGATAATTGCTGGCCACTCATAACCAAAATAAGAGTAGATTCACATGCTGGAGGTGTGTGAGGTGTGTATTGCGTTAGATAAGAAGAGATTGGATCCAGGACTGTTCTAATCCACATAAATCGCGGTTTGAAGAGAGGTCCAGCGTGTTGTCATCAGTGGATTGTTTTCGGTTTCCTCTGCCACGATGCAGCGGTGGCGCTTTTACAACAGCGGGCCGCGCGGATATGAGCTCGCAAATGAAAACTAAATCGGACTTTTGCATAACCGTCTCAGTGAAACCTTTTAGGTGTCCTCGTTCGCTTTCACTTTGTGCTCAGCTCTCAGGACGGAGGCCGTTTTTAACCCGCGCGCTCATGACTTGTTGCCACTCACCCACAGCAAGGCCAGTCACCCCAACATAGTTAAGCTCCTGGGCAACATAAATCTCAAAGACGGGAAATGGATAATTCCGCTGGAGTTCATATTCGGAGAGGACCTGGAGACCACCATCTTCAAAGCGTCAAAGTCTAAAATACAGGTGACGTTTTATTTTCTACTTTAATTTAGTCTGGAGATTTACTGATATAATGAAGAGCATAACTTTCTTCCTTCATGATGTTCCAGTTTTTTGAGGGTTTTTTTTTTTTTTGTGATAAATGCAATACAACATGAAGACGATGCCATGGAAAATTTCACAAAGTTAAAATAAGAAAATGCTAATCTTGGTTTATTTATTTATTTTTAAAGGTGCCTAGAGATTATGACACCCTCAGCTTGTGGTTTAGCATCTAAGCCAAAATGGAGTATCACTGGACACCATTACATCACCACAGGTTTTATTGCTTTATATTAGTTTCCTTCCAGCCGACCAAAGCCGGCAACAATCAGAGCCACCACGACCTCATGATCGAATACGAGAGCTGAATGCTTCGGAACACTTGCAGCGTGAGGTGGATCACAGAGACGCTGAAGAGTCTGCCGGCTCCTTAGTGTGCAAACTTCCTGTTGCGTCCCTGTTTTTTTTTTTTTTTTTTTTTTTTTCTCACATGTTGTGCCTTGTCCGGGGCCTGAAGGAGGAAGGTGCGCAGCTCAGTATGAGGAAGCTGTTTTCTAAGGTACCGCCGTTTGACGCGAGGAAGCAAAAGTTTCACATGCTTCAAAGGTGCATGAAAAAAAACCTCCCCTGAAAGGCTTCTTCTTTTTTTTTTTTTTCTCGTGATCTGATGCCGGTTCCGGCGATCCTGGAGCTCATATTTTAGTTTTGTTTGGTTTTTTTTTTTTGTTTTTGACTCTGCAGCTGACCCCGTCCAACAGAGGCACGATCATCATCGGCATGTGCGAGGGGCTGCTTCACCTCCACTCCAAAGACATCGTCCACCAAGACCTCAAGCCTGAAAACATCATGGTATGTGGGCGGCACTGCGAAGGGGGGCCGGGCCGCCAAGATTAAAAAAAAACAAAAAAAACATGCCGCCTCTCACGTCTGAGAGGATTAAAATGAGCAAGCAGGAGCCTGCCGATGGGATCCGTCTCTCTCTCTCGTTTTTTTTTCTTTCTTTTTTTGCTTCATTGGTTGCAGGAGCACACAGTAAACTTTAGATACATAGGAGAGAGAGAGACGGCCGAGAGGGCTCAGTTTAAACAAGTCGCGCTAGTCGTTTACGAGAGCCGACATAACGGCAAGCGCTAGGTGTGGAGAGGCCCTCTCAAAAAAAAAAAACGAGGCCTTAAATATAACTGCAAAGTGTCTTGTGCTTTCAGAAAACTGCCTGAAGTAAACTGAAATTAGTGGAGGTGTCTTTTTAGTTTTCACCTTTTTTATTTATATCATACCTGCAATTCCACAAATGACACTTGGTTCGGGATGAAATCTACCTTTACCTACCTTTATGGCTTATAATCTACTAATGCTAAAATGGTTTGATGCATTCAGAAAGATTTGCTCGTTCATTTTTACTCGACCAAGACTAAAAACAAAACAAAACTGAGTGTCACATTAAAAAGAACGTCACTTAAATAAGCATTTAAAAAAAAAGAAAAAAGAAAAAAAAGAAACTAGCTAAACTAAACCGATTTGTTTTTTTTAAAGGCAAATAGTCCAAATAGTCCAAATAGTCCACGTGAGGTTTATAACCTGCATGTCCCATGAGATTGGCGGATATGGAGCCACACATTAAGAATGTAAAAACTGGGTGGGAAGAAAACAGTGTTGCATTACAATAATGAGCATTTGGTTGAGGTTAGGGGTCTCTCAGGCGCAAATGTGATAAAACCGCGTTTTGTTGCCCCATCCAACACCCCCGACCGCCCACCCGCACACACTTTCTCACTATCTGGACCACTTGATCTTTCGCTTTGGTCTGGGCACAATTAGGACTGCTGCTGCTCATGGGCATCCGTCACTCTAATGCAAACAGAAGCCGATCATTGTTTGTCTTTAAGACTTCTACTCACTAGGTGGATGCTGAAGCTAAATTGCTAAAGCTAAGCTCTCTGAATTCTGTTTGTCGCGTTTCGTTTTATAAAAAATATATATATATAAAATCACTCATGCAATCTTCATTTCCCCTCTTGGGGTATAAAGACTTAACAGTGTTTTTTCCTCCAGGTGGAACACGACACACACAGAGCCGTAATCATCGACCTGGGGTTGGCCAAGTTCTTCAAGCATGGCCTCAGCTCTGCCATGGACATGGGGAACGAGGCCTACTCGGCCCCCGAGGTGCTGCAGAGGGGCAGGCAGCGGGACCAGCGCTCCGACGTCTGGGCCATGGGCAAGATCATCGCCGAGCTGTGCGCCCGGATTCGGCTCTACACCCCCAGCGTCTGCCCCGACAAGATCAAGGAGATCATGAAGGATCAGCCATACTGCCATTCGGTCTGCAGAATGGTGCAGCCCGATCCTTCTCTGAGGGCCTCCATGGCTGGGGTCATAAGCGACATAAGGAGGGCCGGGGGCGGGGGCGTGGTCATAAATAAGCCGATGCAGCACGGGCAACTCAAGCCACCCTCAGCCCTCGCGAATGTCAGGAACCGGTCTCCGTCGCCTGCCAACGGGGGCGCATTCAAGAGGGATCCATCTCCAAGGAACAGGGCTCCCTCGCCATTCAACCAAGACGCATCGCCCCTGAACAGGCCCTCACCCTTCCACCGAGACCTGTTGCCTCTGAAGAGGCCCCCACCTTTCACCCGAGACCTCTCGCCTCTGAACAGGCCCGCGCCCAAACCGGACTTGAGAGTCCGCCACCGCTCGTATTCCCCGAAGAGAACGGAGGACAAAAACGCAAACCAGGCTCTGGTCCCGGTAGGAGGGGCGGCGGCGGGGGCGGCGGACATCTCGCAGGGCGTCATGAAGATGCGGCTGTACCAGGAAGCCGCCAAAGATCTGCCCTGCAACCTGCCCACGACGGGGCGGGTGGTGGTGCGGCGCTTCGAGCAGAAGAACGGGGAGGTCGAGACGTGGGAGCAGAAGGAGGTGGTGACGCGCGACGGGAAGATCGTCAAGTACGACGACATCAAGTTCAACAGCAAGTGAGAAGGGCGCCGGCCGGGTGGAGGATTTCTCTGTTTGCCAGGCGCTTCGAAGCGCAGCAGCAGGCGCGGGTGGGAGAGGAAGGCGGGTTGGCGGGGGGGGTGGGGAGGGTGGGGTGGTAAGGGGGTCACGCTCAGGCTTCGCCTAACTTTCGCCCGAGGGGGGCATGTACAAATGCGTTTCTGTTGGAATGAAGCATCGGCCCCGGGGGAAAAAAAGGCAGGCATCTCTTTCGGGGACAGACGAGCGGACTGCGGTCGCAAACTCGGCAAAAAAAAAACATGGCGGTTTCGGGGATCCGGAAAAGGCCCCGGGGCCCCGACGGAGCGGGACATCGGCGGCCCTGCCGGCGACGCGACGACGCCCCGGGTCTGGCATGAGCAGCCATCTGTGAACGCTTCCCAGCCTCGGAACGCTCTCAAGACTGTGAACGCGCCTCGCGCAGCAGGCGTTTAATTATGCATTTGAATAAACTCTGAAATGTCCAGAGACTTTGTTCTGTTTTTTTTTTTTTTTTTTCCCCACGGTGCAAAAACACACTCTCACACACACACACAGTACAAACAATCTATTTTTCATCAGGCTAACAGGTCAACTCGAGGCGGACTCTGTAGTGGCGAGGTTAAACGATTTCTACAAAGTTTTCTCCTGCAGTTTTGTTGGTTTAGGCAACAACAACAACAACAACAACAAGTGGTTTAGGAGGCGATTTTTTAAAAAAAAAATTTTAAGCAGAACAAAATTTGGGCAAACTTCTCCCAGCGGTGACTCGTTCGAGCGAATAACGTCACCTGCAGTTCTTGGTTCCCAGGAACCTCCGAGGAACCAGAAGTCAAATCAAAGTTTCACGCCAGTGACAGAAATGCACATTTGATTTAAAGTGATCCAAAAAAAAAACGGCCTTTGAATCTTCCCGGGCAATATTCTGTTTTCAATATTCTGTAATTTAACACCCGATGCTATTAAACGGAAGGTTAATAGAACCATAGACATTTGTGGGGAAAATGCATTTCTTTTCTTTTCTTTTTTTTTTGTTGAAGTTAAAAATTAAAACGATGATATTGATGATTATTTAAACGCAGCCAGCCGCGGGACAAAGGCCGGATTCACAATCGCATCGCCTCAGTGGGTTTAACAATCTGCGCGGTGAGCGACCTCCTCTGACCTTTGACCCTTGACTCGAGGGAGGAAACACTCCACTAAAAAAAACACTTTTTAACAGGGAGAAAAAAAAGGAGAAGAAACCTCAGGAGGAGCCGCAGAGGAGGAAAAGGAGGAGGATCCCTCTTCCAGGACGGACAGACGTGCATTAGGTGTCGCGCGTGCAGACATCACATCGGGAATAGACAGAAAAAAAATGGCTAAATTGATGGGGGCGGGATGAATATATGAGCAAAAACGAGGCGTCGTCACGCGGCGCCGCTTTTAGTCAACGCAGGTAAACGGCTCATCAAGCGACGCAATGTTGGGGGGGGGGGGGGGG
>CAAKHG010014752.1:0-16035 GCA_901007715.1 Dactylopterus volitans
GTCCCTGATGTCAAAGAGTCGGGCAACGTGTGACCAAAACATGGTAAAACAACTGACCCTGTGCGAGAGAGAGAGAGACAGAGAGAGAAAGAGAGAGAGACAGAGGGAGAGAGAGAGAGAGAGAGATCTGCATCTGGTAGCGTTTATCAGAGACATCGGGGTGAGCGGACAAGGTGTAGATGGTGAGGTCATCAGTGAATGAATCTGAATCTGAGCAAAAATAGGCTGATTTATAGCTACTAACAAGCCGGATTGGCATGTGAACTTTGTTCCTGTATAGTACTGTATGTGCGTGTGTGTGTGTGTGTTTGTGAGAAAGGGTTTATCTCAACAATAAAATGCTATATCTAATAGACAGCAGCTGACAGTTTGCATATAGGTTCCAAGCTCACTGGCATACCAGAATCCAGTATGGGACCCAAAAATACTAAAGCTATCTGGAGCAATAATTCAACAATCATTCTATGACTGACAGTAAAATGTTTTAAAATCTCTGGGCTTGCTTAAATCAGGTGTCCAAGGAGCTTTAAAGAAAATGGAATGTGGATATAAAAACAGAGGAACAAAGGGAAGTACATACTGACATGTGACCCATAATCCACTCTACATTGTTTTGGTGTGTGGTGCAAAACTATCTGTTTGGACTGGACCTCAAATAAAAATAAAGGAGAAAAAAAAAGAACATAAAAAAGCGACTAAAATCTCATACCACAAATCTAATAGTCCGCAGAGTAAAAGAAGGAACGTTGATAAAAACTGGGAGACGAATGTGAAGAAAAAGTAAGAGAATAGTCCTGAGAGTCCCACAAAAACCTCAACTGAATGTGTGTGTATGTGTTCTGGAGGGGTAGGGGCTTGGGTGGTGGTGGTGTGTGAAACAGCCGCTTTTTACGTGTGTGTGTGTTTTGGGTTTGTGCGTACTTCTCGTCTGCATTGCCATCTTTTCCTGCAGCGTCCTTCCCCCAGCAGACAAAACAAAAACCTTTAGTCAGCATTCCCGCCAATTATATGGCTTTGTAACACATTTCTGGAAAATAACTGGAAAACGTCTGCGCATGTGTGTATGTGCATGCCCATGCATGCACATGCTCTTGTTTTTGTGTGTGTGTGTGTGTGTGTGTCTCTCTTAATCCCAATGAAACAGGGCGAGGAGGTGTCTTTACTGTCTTTATTGTGTTCCCTGTGGTGCAGAGCCATAATTATCCAGCAGGGCGTAATTGTTGAGGATGCAGCCTGAAAAATTGGTGTCTGCACATCACAGCAGACGTCTCAGCCAGAAACACACACACTCGCGCGCGCGCGCGCACGCACACACACATGCTAATGTGACTATCGCGTTTGCCTCCATCAGCCCAATATGGTGACATCAAAAATGGAGGATCCTTTCCTCTGACTTT
Organism: Dactylopterus volitans; assembly: GCA_901007715.1. Classification (NCBI taxonomy): domain Eukaryota; kingdom Metazoa; phylum Chordata; class Actinopteri; order Syngnathiformes; family Dactylopteridae; genus Dactylopterus; species Dactylopterus volitans. The sequence continues at coordinate 1,398 of CAAKHG010014752.1, forward strand.
CATCTCTGGATCCACTTGTCCTTCTTCCTCTTGTATCCTTTGACATCACTGCCTTCTCTTGTCTCCCAGTGATCGCCACCTTTTCTTCCCTCCTCCTCTCCACACCTCCTCACTCCACTCAAGGCTACAAGAGTGTAATTTGTGATACATGATGCTTGATTCATAAATAGAGTGGTGGTTGCGTCCGGGGTCAAAGAGCATACCCAATAAAGCATACCCGAGAGCAGTGTGTTCGGGACACAAAATTACTGACATATTGTCGGGTGACTGTCTGGCTTTAATCTGCACTCAGCAGCCTGGAAGGGAGAACAATGGAGGCCTTGGCCTGTTTCTGCTGAGCCAGGTCCGCTATCACAGCCTGGCACTCCTGTGTAAACACTTGGCTGGGCACGCTGATTACTACGTATATGAATGCGAATCAATTGGCGTGTGCGGGTGTGTGTTTACCCCTCTGCGCCGTTCCGTCAGTGTTTCAGACATTGTTTGAAAGTGGGAAGGCTCTTTTCTGAAACTCTGAAACTTGGTGATTTATGAGCGGAGGAAGTGACAGGAATGACATGAGGATAGAAAACATACATCGGCACACACGCATGCACACACACGCACACACACATGCACAGACATAGACACTTATTAGAGTGGTTTGCTTAAGGTTTACTCAAGCCATGTATCATTAAGCACTGTTTATCACAACCCTGATGCCTCAGTAGAGTGTTGCATGTATTAGCATGAATGCATGTGAGACACATGCTCACCACCTGAATGAATGAATGAACACGCATGCAGCTTACATGTAGGCTGTGATGTCCATACTGTGTATGTGCTAATGTGTCCGCAAGTCCCCAGACGGTTAAAGTAGTGTGGTTTGAACTGGCCCAGAGCCTAACGTCGGAAAACACTTTGAAGGTGAGTGATGGTAAGAAACACAAGTGCAGGAGAGCGCGCCAGCTGTTTGCTTTAACAATGGAAAAATAAAGAAAGTCACCGGCACAACACAATTAGCAGCAAAGTGCTTTCCGGATTCATTTGTGCTGATGTGCGCATGCCCTGTCCATACAAGCGGCTCTCGTGAGTTACCTGTGTGCAAACATATCACGTAGACCTCTTATCACTTCAAAAGTTCTGGCCTTATGTCATGCAGAAATAACACATAAACTGTGAGTGGTTGGAAGGACTTCACACACATCTGCACATACGGACGAAGACACACAAACACTGCAACCCAACTGGAAGAATGCTCCTTTTTAAGCTGCCAGTGTTGGACACTGTAGCAGCTCCAAAGCTGTGCAATTAAATGATGTGCTGTCTGTCTGTTAATTCCCAGCAGGATCCATCCACTGTTGTCTCACTGTAACTTCATACGCACAGTCATCCTTTGCTCATAGCCACACGTGCATCACATCAGCAAACAGAGCTCCTCAAGCGATAGTGTGGTTTAATCTCTGTCTTGAGGGAACTAGTTGGATTGATTCCATTATTATAAGGACAAGGGGACGGTTTCCCAGATTATGAGGGTTTAAAGCATTAAGATGATTTAGTTATGAGGACATTCTAAAAGAATATGCAACAGCAATCCTACAATGTGCCAAACTTTTGGGATTCCCAATATAGAGTGACAAAGATGAATAGTCACAGGAAAACAAACACAAATGTTTCACACACTTTTCTGTGTATTCGGTCCACCTGTGTGTAATTAGCAGCAGGCATTTCCCGTCAGGAGGGCTGCGCCGTGCCAGGCAGACTGGGAATCTGACTGGGAGAGAGACCCATGGGAATGAACTTCCCAAAATTCCCCGTGAGACAACATGCAGACCAACACAACGGGACGCACAACACCATGAAACTACTCTGGGTAGCTGCGGCAACCAGACGGTGCCGGTCACATGACGGCAGGACAGGGTCTCTCAGAGACACGCGTAGAGCCTGCAAACACTAACAGCTCGCTCTAGGTCCCAGACAACAGCGATGCTATGCAGACATCCAGGTCTGATGGATCCAGCTGCTGAGCTTTGACTGATGAGGGTGTAGCTGTGTTATTTGATGAGAATTTGATGATGACTAAACCACAAACCGAGCAACAGAGACATGAGCTGTTTAATCTCAGCAGTGCTGAAGAGGCAAATCCAGCCACTAGAGGCTGCTGCATCTCTGGATATAGCTGACAGCCTTGCGCTATCGCTCGCCGGTGCATATCTGTGATCTGCTTCGCATTCCGTCGTCACGGATGAACATTATTAAACTACATTTAAAAGCCAAAGGGCATGCTTTGTGCCAGTGGATTACCGCTTTACGTTTTCATTGGTAATTAAAGCACTTGTATGGTGTATATTTATGGATGTTATCTCGACAAGATCTCCTCTGAACATTTATTGCTCTTTGTGGGTTTTTTTTTTATTTTTTTGCTCCATTTTCACATGCGCACCAAACATCTTTCACATGCTTCAAAGTCATCACAGGAAGCTTGTTTTACTAAAAATGTGTCTTTGACGTTTTAATGTGTCAGATTGAATATGTCATGCGAAGATTCCTCGGCCTCATCTAACAACCGATGTTTGTTTATGTCTGAGCAGTTATCTTAAATCGCCTGATTTCTCATTCATGGGGCAGGATACATCATAGGTGAAGAAACGTCGACATGGAGAGGCAAAGAAACGATTACAGCGAAAATGATTTCTTGAACAAGAGCAAAGGAGAAAAAAAAACAGATGAATCTGTGTAAAAAGGTGAAATAAAAGCAGCAGTGGGGAGAGAAGGGAGAATAAAATCATGATTGGGTAAATTGAAGAGTGACAGGATAGATAACAAATCAAATTTACCGGGTATCCATCCCGTCCAGCCTTGCCCTGGTGAGGTTAGAGATTAAAGCACGAAGCATTGAGACAGGTTAGAACAGAAACCAACAGCTGCACACAGCACCCCATACACATACTGTATAAACTGTAAACTAAGTTGTGTGGTCAACATGTGTCCTGCCACAATTGAACCGGAAACCAGGATCTAAAAATTCAGGACGTGGTTCTGTATGAATGTACCATGGAATTAAAAAAAAAAAAAAGGAGTTTGCCTATTATATGAACTGAATCAACAGAAAGTTACTGTTTATGTCAGTTGTTGGCATCTCTTAACTCTGACGATGAGGCATAAACTGAATGCTGCTTTGGTGAGGTACTCTACACTTTATTATGGGATTTGCAGAGTGTTCAAAATGTCAGTTTTGTCTTCTGATATTTGACACGACAGCCCATTTCTGACCTCTGCGTGCATCTGATGCGCCACATGTGACCATGAAAAATAAAATGAAAAAAGAAAGGAATAAATTGCATTGTTCTTTCCAGCCAGGTTTCAAATTTTGAATCTCAACATCCAGCAGTTGTCTTCAGTTGGTTTTTGTGTCCGTGCTGGCATGTGTGTTTTAACTGTAGTGTATAAGTGTGTGTGTGTGTGTGTGTGTGTGTGTGTGTGTGTGTGTGTGTGTGTGTGTGTGTGTGTGTGTGTGTGTGTGTGTGTGTGTGTGTGAGAGAGAGAGAGTGAATGTGTCAAGCAGGAGTTATGGTCCCACAGAGAAGAGTAACACGCTACTAATCAGTAACTGCTCCGTAACCATCACACACACACACACACACACACACACACGCATAAATGCATTGGTGCACACACACACCCACACACCCACACTCTTCCCTAGGTGGTCCATTTATTGCTGCCCTATGTGGGTGCACATGTGTGACTGAGTGTGTGACAGTTTGTCAGTCTGTGTGTTCCTGTTTTACTGCTGTGGAAGAGGAACTGATTTTTTTTGCCTCAAGCCGTGTTTGAGAGAGCAATGCACTGGGCAGAGTGAGGGCTGCTCTGCATGTGCATGTGCATGCGTGACGCGTGCCGAAAGTGGATTTCAATACTACCTGGATGAGATGGGCATTGTACTTACGGGAGGTCCTGCAAACAGAGAAGACATCAGACATTAGAAAGTACAATCTGGTTTGTACAGCAATCAATTCCTCGGAATGGTGGTATGCAACAAAAAAAAAAAAAAAAAAATTGCACATGCGATGTGGTTTGTTAGATGATGAGTGTAATTAACCAGCTAAATATGGTACAGAACAAGCTCATTAGAGCTGCTGCCAAACAAGTTAGTGGTGAACCAGTTATGATAAACAGACTTCTGGATAATGGGCCATGTTTTGCATTAGGATATGAAGTCATGTCAAGACTTTGTTTCCTGAGAAGATTCGGGTCTGTTACAGGGACTGGCTGGGGTGTGCTGGCAAACTGTGTCCCCCTTTAAAGTTTATATATATATATATATATAAAAAGATAGATTTCCGCAGGGCAGTTTTACAGATCTGATTGAAATGCTCTGATGTTGAGCCTCTGCAGCAAGACGGACATTCTGCTTTTCATACTGTGCCTAACACAAAACAACAGCACTGATCAAAGAATGGCATGTTTTTCGTGGTCTTGGTTTTAATGCTATATTGTTATGAAGAAAATGTGAAAGGCTCAGGGCACAACAACCCCCAGACCTCTGCAAAATCAAAGTATCATTTTGCCATTAAAAGCTTTTATGGTATCGATTGGTTCATGTTTATCTGATCTATGTTTAAAACCAATCATTAGACTGATTTATATGAACGTTAACACAATTGCGATCCACGCCACCACTGTGGAGCAACATGGCTCATCAACATGGATGCAAAACTACAGATGTAGTGGACCTGATTGAAAACAGACCCCCTCTGCGGGAAAGTGGGACACTTGTGGTGTTTTCTTTAACCGTTTAAAACCCTGCAAATGCAGCTAACATCTATGTCAGCCTTTAGGTTTGCTGTTTTGACTCAATGGAACAAGCAGTTTCAACTGTATTGGAATTTTTTTTAGTTTTTTAAAGTAGAGGTGGTGAGGGCAAGATGGTGTCAGGAGAAGAAGAAGCAAAAGGTGTCGGGGTTTATGAGGCATGGAGACCAAGTCAATTAAGTCTGGCTGTGTCTAGACGCTGGGACAAGGACCTCCTGGGCCAGACAGTTGGGTAAACAAGTGAATAGTGGCTAAAGAGCAACCTTAACCATTGAACTTGAGAATGAAGACTAATGAGAAACACAGGGAATGAGAGAAGGAAGCAGAAGAGGTAGAAAGAAGTAAACACTTGTGCTATTTAGGCTTGTCTTTATATTTCTAACCCCGGCTACATGAAAGTAAACAACAAGAGAGCAAACCTAAACAGAACCACATCACCCTCTTAGACACGGACCCTTCAGTGACAAACAACGAACAGCCAATGAGCGTCCACCGTCAGCCAAAGCCTAAATGGTGAGTTTTCACAGTCCTCAGACAGGTTTCTATGATGCTTCATGTAGTTGAGATACAACGTTCCACAATTAGATCAATGAAGTCTGGTTGCATTCAGCATTTATACTGATGTAAACAGACTGCAGTAATGCCCAACAATAAATTGGTCCCCCAGATAACAAGTGCCGTCCAATCAACTCTGTGCCTAACACCTCCACCCTTAAACACAACTACCAGTCAGCTGCACATTTCCCTGCAGCACCTGGACCGATGCACTGTAGTTTATTTTGCGTGAAGTCGATGTACCTGCTTGAATACTCCCTCGCAAAAGCACCGTTACCTAAGGTTTAAGACTTTTTTGTTCTTTATGGACAAATGTGCTCCGGACTGAGAATTAATTTCTGAGATTGTTTTGGTCTATTCGTAGAGTTTGTCGGCAAACAGAGAAAGTAAGAATATCACAAGTCTTATCATTAAATGAAAAATGAAAGGAAAATAATGGCAAAATAGCGTAATAGTGACAAAGTCTACGTGGAGTGCAGATTGTGGCGGACGAATAGCTGAAACACAGGATTTACACCAAAGTGGTCCAAAACAAACAATTTTTAATACTATTTTATATGTTATGTCAGCTACAAAACTCTTTAATTAGAGTTTGGAGAGGCTAATTGTTTAAGGGGTTTAAGAGACTGTTTTACAATGTTAACCATGTGTAAAACTTTAAGGAAGAAAGGGGGAAGCTTATTTCAAAAACAAAATAACTGTTCACTTAGTCAACATCTTCACAGACGCAGATAGCATCTACTAAAAATATACACAACATTGAATCACAACCAAAGTGGAGCTTCCCCATCTGACACATATCCTGCAGAACAACCCACCAGGTTTTGATAAAGGTGTCTCTTTTTGCTCCACGGAATTTGGTAGCGTCAACACCAAATAAATGCAGTTTAGGATGAAAATGACTCAAACATCCGCTCCGCTATTTCTCATAACAAGATTTATGACTCTGCGCTATTTTGGTTCGTTGACGAGTGCTTTGTGGTCTAGTTGGAGAGTAACGGCAATGCAATAATGGTGGATAGTGATGTTGGCAGAGGAGAATCTCATTAGGCCTGCACTACTGCAGCTGCTACTGCTCAGCGAGAACGAGCAACATCTGGGCAAAGTTAGCGCGACCACACGGCCCAGGTTTGCGTTACAGTGTCGGCATAAAAAGGGAGGTGCAGGGAGATGGGCCGACTGCAGCCTACCATCGATTGACCTGACTCACGGGTGACTGCCTTCACGAGACCTCGAACCTATCCAGTCACCCAGGAAAAGAGAGAGTCTGGGACCAAGTGGGAGAGGGAGGCAGAGAAGAAAATATCTTCCAGGAAAAGAGAGAAAAAAGAAATAAACAAAGCAGGTGGTGGACGTCACTTACCGGGTTCCCCTCTTCTCCCCATCCTTCCACGCTTTCCTGGAGGTCCTGTGAAAACACACACACACACACAAAGCAATAAATCCCCCCGAATCACCACTGCAGGGACGAGCAGAGAACAATGGACCATCACTTGCTGTTTCACTGCTGGTGCTCATATGCTGTCTGGCATTACGTCTGTGTGGGCTGGAACAGCCATCGTTGCATGTTGATAGAAGGATGCTGACACACTCAGAACCAAATGTACTGACTGATTTTAATTTGAGCGGAGCATGGGGGACCGATGCTCATTCAGGCTTAACCCCCAAGCTAATTAGCTCAGCTCCTAACGCCTGGGTTTCTGGTGCTGCCATGTTTCTGCTAGGAGTATTTCTGCTGTTGATGGAGAAGTCTGGACGAGCAAGTAGAAAAAGCAGAACTGGGAGATGATGTGACCTTGATTGTAAGAGCTCTTGCTGCAATGAGACCTTGAATCATGTCCACATCTCCACTGATTTGCGTCAGCGTCTGGCTGGTGATTTAGCAGGACTTTTTTTGTTTTGTTTTGCTTTACAAGATGGTGGAACATGTTTGCATAGGTTACTGTTCAGATAGAACATGCGTCTCCGCAGCTTAAAACCACCCATATCAGTGCAGCACCTTACTTCTCCTGCCTCCCTCACTCAGTCCTGCTCTTGTTATGAAACAGGAACCATACTGTTCCTGATGCTAAGTGGTTGAGGCTGCAGACATAACTGTCATTATTGGAAGTATTGTAGAGGCCTAATCACTTCCTGACCTTGCCAGCCTGTTCAAAGAGACTTCAATCATGCTCCTGCACCTTCTCCTCCCACTTTCATCCTGCTTTCCCCCGTTTATGCAGCAGCAATATGCTATTAATGACTGGATAATTATATATTTCCACAGTGTGCCACTGAAGGGAATCATCAACTAATCCTGCTGAATTCTGTTCCTGTACGATTCCATATGTAGGTGTTGATGAACTATGCTGCCACGTTGGGAAAAAAACAGGAGACGGTGAAGAACGAGAACAGATGTGCATCTATTTGATCATTTGTGTTTCAATAATTTTTAATCATTTCACATGTTTGCACTTCGAGGCCTTCCGCACAGACACCGGCTACAGCTTTTATATGAATGGTCTCCATATTCCATGATGGAATCTGTTTTGCCTGCTTCCCCCGCAGCCATTAACAGCAACGTGGAGATGTTCTGTTAAGGCTGAGGCTGGAGGGGAGGAGAAGCGGGGGAGATGTGGAGGACATGCTGTAATAGGGGAGAGAGGAATGTGTTAGGGAGTGACGAGTGGACAGTTTGGTGGAAAAAATGAGTGGGGTGGACAAAGCGGGAGATGTACAGCACAGGAGGGAAAGATGGCACTTTGGGTCAAAACGGTGAATGAGATGAGAGGGATGTTCGAATTTAATTCTCGTACAACATGGCCGCTCAAACAGGGATACGCGTAACGGGACGCGGGTCAACAGGGTCCACGCCTGCTCTCCCTTTACATGAGGCACAAAAGGCAGCTGACGGCACGTCGGCAGTTTGGTGGCCAAACGTTTGAGGAGTGGGCGTCACCATGGCTGAAATATGGGACTGAGGATTGGTCCTGAGCATCCAAGTTGAGGAGAATGTAAGTAGGTGATGACAAACTGATGTAGGACCGAATGGAGGAGAAATTAATGGGAAAAACAGCAGGACTGGAAAGTGAGCAGTGTGAGTGCATGAATGTGTGTGTGTGTGTGTGTGTGTGTGTGTGTGTGTGCGTGCGTGCGCGTGTGTGCGCGTGTGTGTAAGTAGCTCTGAAACACTGAGATGCTAACAAACAAATTTGCATGATTAGGTGTGAAGAAGGACTTCCTGTTTGACTGTGACATGCTGGGGTCAGAAAACATCACGCAAACACACCAACATAGAAACAGTGAGTACAACCATGAGAGGCAGTGATAGTGATTGATAGTGATAATGTGTGTGTGTAATCGTTTCTTATGCAATATGAGCACCAGCAGAGTTAACGGCTATATCATAATAAACTTTGTCATCAAATTTCCGTTGGTACGTTCTAGCATTTTATCAACAGCAATGGAGGTCAAAGACAAAAGCCGGAAAGAATCATCGGTCAGTTTATGCAGCGCACTGCAGATGGGATGATCACAAAGCTGCAGAGAGAGTGACAGAGAGAGAGAGAGAGAGAAAGAGAGAGAGAGAGAGCGACAGAGGGGATTGAAGAAAGAATTTAATGAATGAAAAAAGATACATTACAGCGCAGAGATGGGAGGACAAGTGCTGAAAAGGGAAGTCGTTATTTGCTACAGTTGTTTAAAAAAGGCTATCATCAATTGTGAGACCTTTAGGAAAGTATCTTGTAGATCTTAATTGTGGACACATGCTCACTCACCATCAGCTATCCAGAACATAAATACCAGCAACAGAAACATAATGAACTTTATTTGAAACTCATGACTGTGTGTTTGCCTGTGGTATCTCAAATTAACAGCCCTTCTCTGTTTGAGGCTGGGAAACCCACCAAGGTGCGATCCCTGCACCTTGGACTCTGTGTGTGTGCGTATGTGTGCGTGTGCATGTGCATGTGCGGATATCTGCTACACATATAAACACACAGATTTCAATAAAGAACAAGTCTTATTCGGCTGCCCCACTGACAAGCGCAATTGACCTGAGCAGGCTTGGAAGCAATTTCTCCATCAACCGTTTTACTGCTTGTTAATGTGACTTGAAACAAATATACACAACCTTTCTCCTTGACTGTTTCCATCTCTCTCTCTCTCTCTCTCTCTCTCTCTCTGCCTCTCTCCCTCTCTCCATTTTCCATCCGTTGACTTACATCTTAATATCCTCTATGCGTTGCACACCCCCCCCCCCCCACACACACAGAAATCAGTCTGTTTCTCATAGCCGTGGCTTAGCTACTGTGACATGTCTGGCAAACAAAGTGCTCCTAAGGAACAAAGCTCAGAATTGGTTGGTTGGTTGGCTGGTTGGTTGGTTGTGTGGTTGGTTGGTTGAACCCCCCCCGCCCCACTGCCCTCCCTCTTCTTTTAGGCCCTATTTTGATTAACCCAACAACTGGGAGCAATAAAGAGCCAAAAACAAAAAGCAGAATGTGATACTCTATGAACAACCACAAGACTTACATCCATCCATCTATTCACCGGCCCACTCGCTCCCTCCCTCCAGTGTAGCATATCCCCCCTTCTCCTCCTTTAGACTAGGGAAAATTTAATTTAACGGGAAAGGAGGGTATGTGGAGATGAAGGGTGTTGGTATAGGGAAGGTCAACGTCTTGATTCCATGTTAGCTGGGGGCAATGTGGATTGTATAATTTTTAAAATTCCAGTAACAGATCGCCATCTAATCTCCCTCAATTATAATCTGAACATGTGGAAAAAGAGAGATATTCAGTCTAAGTATTTCAAAAACTTTACAATTGCTCTCAATCATTGTCATTTGCCAAATGTGCGCTGGTAAGACAGACACACTACGAAATAGAAATTAGGTCCAGTTTTGTCGTAAAAGAGCATCACAATTTGATAATTACAGACATGATGACAAATAGAATCCAAAGTTTTGATTGCTGTTGCCTCTCCGCCCTTATGTAGGTTAACAATGCGGACATTATTGTGCCAGCTTTGATTTTAGTTGGTTTGCTTTGTCCATTAGAAAATCCTTCTCCTTCATCAGGCCGAGGGCACAGGCGTCCAATTCAGATAGCTTGTCTTAAGATGTGCTAATTTGCTGGTGTGCCTCCGTAATGCGTGAACACATCCCGTCGCTCACCATTTTCAACCCCAAAATAGAGTGGCTAATTTCAGCAGTTTTGGCGTCGAGCGTCTGGGAAAGTGCTTCATTAACGCGTTTGATCTCCTGCAGTATAGCGTAGCTTCCGTCCGCTTCACGTTGCTCTTGCTTCACGTTGCTCTTGCTTCATGTTGCACCTGGCGGTTTCTTCACGTGTTACAGCTTCCTTCGAGGAAAAGTGGTCAACAACCGAGCTTTGAGTCTTGTTTCGAGATTTTCATATATCAACAGTTAGGTGAGGTTAGGTTCAGAGTGGGTGTTATTTTTAAGTTAAAACCAAGTTTTCTTTGGGAGCTCTGGAACAGACGTTATCCTTGCTCAGCTGCATCATGTGACCCCTGTTTAGGTTGACTTGAAATAAAAAGTACATCTGTGAGGATTCACCTCTTTCTGTTTTGTCTCTCATCTGCACAATTTAGCCTTGGAAACAACAACACGTTTCTTCCTCTGTCCTGGTTTCCCCTGTGTTGCTACAACCTCTCTTCTAATGAAAAGCGGGACACATGCTGTGGATGTAAACAGCGAGAAAGTGAAAAAGGCTAACGGATGTGATTCACATGGTGGTGATTCATTCTCCAGGTGGCGCATCATGGGCTCAGTGGCTCAGACGTTGTTTACACCCGATCGGTCCCAAGATGTGAACACTATCAGAACCAGAATCAAACTGGAGCACACACAACTGCATCAGTTTAAAAGATAATTAAAAGAGAACTCGGTACAGATGAGACACAATTAAAACTGTTCCCTAATTCGCTGAGCACTCCACTGTCACGAACACTTTCATGGAAGCATCATACAGCTGTGAATACAGCGCAGACACTCTGCCTGTGGCGTGGACCGCGCTTCACCTCTGTCACTGCTGAAGCATGCAGAGGTCACCCGCGCTCGAGCAATAAGAAGCCGAGGGACACATGGAGGGATGCAAGACTGCAGGCTTCTTGGACACAAAGTGAGGGGGGCACGCATGCCTATTTCATGCCCACGCAAAGGTCAGCATATAGTTATCGTGACATGTTTTGTCGAGGCTGAGCGACGCTGCCATAAACCGAGGTGTGTGTATGCACGCATGCTCTTACAGCTGCAGGGTTGTTTAGATGTTTCGTACTTGCTGCATAATTCATGTGCTGCTTATCACATCTAAATTCATTTCTATAATTTAGATGTATAATCAATCTGTGACAGACCGTGCCCTCTGGAAAGCTTTGATTATGTGTTTATACTCTGTCGCAGGGCACTTTTGAAGCTGAACATGGAAGTGGAAGAGGGGGAAACCATGCTGCTGTGATGTCCAGCAGGAGGTTCACATTGAGTGGCAGACGTGCTGAAAGGCTGCCTGAGTATCGGTATGTCACAGCTAATGTGAGGTGAAGGCACAGATGGACCCGCCCCACACAGAGACACAGACGCAGTCAAAACAATGAAGGGCGGCCCAGCAAAACACAGCCAGAACCAGCCGAGCACAGCTAATAAGAGCAGATCACAAGAAAGTGGAACGCAGCATCAACTGCACGTCCTTGTGCGAGTGTCCTGATTTTCATTCATGAAAATGTTTTAACTGTGCAGAGGGAAATCTGTTTTGAGGCTCAGAGTTTGTTGTTTTTGAGTCTCTACATGCTGGTCCTTTTTTTTTTTTTTTTTTTAGTGGAAAGAATGCCCTTGCGTGACAATGAGCAAATGAACTGAACCCTGAGATAAACAAACCCTACTCTGCTGCCACTGAATCAGAATCACATTCTCTCTCTTACACACACACACACACACACACACACACACACACACACACACACACGCACACGCAGAGTCACATGTGTGTTTGTTGACACTGGTCATGTTGGTGTGTACTGGGCGAGGCACGGCTCCTCCATTGGCAGGGACTGTAACTACAAACGCTGCTAGCGGAGCATTTCAAGCACAATTGGATGCAAACGTGTCACATCTCTCCTGTTTGCAATGGGTCCAGCCTGCAAGCAAAAATACCTGCACATGTTTTTGTGTTACCTTAAAAACAGTCTGACCATGCGGGGGTCTGAGGGGGTTATTTGCGAACATCCAGTGACACATTGGCACCCTCAAACTATTGAATCCTGTAATGACTGGGGGATGTGGCTGCAGGTAGGGGCTGGCAGTTGAGAATACGGGTTGTGTTTGGAGATAAGATCAGGCTGGGGCCACATATGCTGCAAGAACTTCTAGGGAAGCCAGGAGGTGTGAAATCCAGTCCTCAAGGGGGAATAAACACAAGGGTTAACCCGACTGGCAAACGCACAGAGACGAAGGTCACCTAAAGGAGCACTGGCTTTTCGATGATGACTTAAACATTAAAAAAAAACTACTGTCTGCTTTCTTTAAGCAGATTCGGATAACATTTTAAGTATCAACACAAGATAAAAGCGATAGACCCCTGAATGTGACAAACATCAGCGGTATCAACGTGCACTGCAGCAATTTGACAAGGATATTTTGAAGTGTTGATTTCATCCAGTCTATGTCGAATGGTGGTCTTTAACAGGATAAAATCCCCTTTTATCTTTGTATCCTTTATTCATTCATAAAATGTGCTTCTGGTTTGATTCCTCTGGAACATGTTAGAGCAAAACGAGCGGCGGGTACGGTGTGGGGGTGGTGGGTGATGTGTTTCAAGTGTAAAGGAGTAAAGTCCATTAACTGCCATGACTTTGAAGGAAAATGCAGTATTTGTGTGTGTGTGGCTGAAACAGAAGACAATGTGTGGGCCACGGTTGAAGAAACATGGTTTAAATGTTCAAAAGGAAGCTGTATTCTATCTAGCTTACGTCTTTAACCCTGAATTCCACCCTCTATCCTGAGCAATTTCTGCCATTTGAAGTTTAATTCAAGCCTGTTACCTCTACTTCTCCTTGTATCACAGGTGTCTCACTCCTAATGCCCCCAACCATTACCTTAAACTTGCCTCATGTTCTGGTTCATGTCTCTTCTTCTCTCACACCTAAAGCAGACATGCTAAACAGTGGCTTTGTGGAAGCCAAGGTGAGAGCGTGGAGTGGCAAAGCAGCCAACCATGCTCCCAGTGGTTTCTGGTCATCGAGGTAGGGGCGGCCCAAAGTCCTGACTTCTCATGGAATAATGTAGGCTAGCTAACACTAATGCCTGCTTCATTGTACATAAAGAGGTGGATGATGGCCTGTTCAGTATACCGAAAGGGATGGGAATTATTACCCATCATGAACTACGAAATGAATTGATGTTTCAACTGACTATAGTATATCTATCATAACCACAGACTGGACGTGCACATGAAAAGAGGTGAATTTTCCCTTTAATATTTCAATTATAGAGAGAAGTGACCAACTATGTGAATCAATAAGGAAAAAAGATAACATAAATAGAATCAACCGCATTTCTGATTCGGGAAATTTCATGTTGTTTTCTGAAACAGTCACATACTGTATCTCCTGGATTTGTCAAAGACAAGATTTGCAATAAAATATAAATCTCTGATCTGTATGTTTACAGGTTAACTGGCAAGGCTCAGTAAAATGTTTAAAAAACAGCAACTAAATTACATTTACACTCACACCAACTGTGGGAGCCTTACATTTGCCTCCTCTTAAATAATATGATCTGTCTTTTCTGCCGCTTTCGGAGCCAGTCTATTTCAGTTATGGTAGGATCATCTGCGTGTCTGCTGCAGCCACATGAACTCTGCTTCTGCGACCGCTCATAAACTGTGGCAATCAAATTCTCACTGCCCCTTTTAAAGATGATCAACTGTTTATTTCATAGAGTTACACACTCAGGTGTGTGAGGGGGGGATATGATTTCATAGGGACCACAGATATGAAGCCATCACTGCCTGGTTTCTGGATGCTCCTCATTCTCCATGCCGTGATGTTACTGAGGTAACATAAACCATGTTCCCTTTTCACCACTGCAAGATTCAAGGGCAACAACAGTGTAGGGTATCTTATATGTGTGTGTGTGTGTGTGTGTGTGTGTGTGTGTGTGTGTGTGTGTGTGTGTGTGTGTGTGTGTTGTTTGGTGAAGCTACTCCTGCGGCAGGTGCAGACTTGCCCCGGTGTGAACTTTATGGGGAGGGGGGTCATGCGTCACTTTATCCCATTGGTGGCTTCC
>CAAKHG010014758.1:0-15884 GCA_901007715.1 Dactylopterus volitans
CTTCTTTTAATGTTTTTTTTTTTTTTTTTTTTTTTTTTTTTTTCGTTTGCAGAAAGCACAAAGTGATATTTCAGGACAGAAATGCAAGTGGTATTTTATCTACTGAACATTGTTGAATAATTTATGGACACTTTTATATATAAATATATATGAACCTTTAAGGCAACAAACGACTGTTGGTGTTTCTTGACAAGTAACTTGCAAAGCAGAAGATGTTTTTGGAGGGTTTTTTTTTTTTTTTTTTTTTTTTTTGCTTTTGTTTTTTTTTGTTTTTCTTCCCCTCGCTGGAGCAGAAGGAGCATAACTGTTGTGAACAAAAAAACAAAACAAAAACAAACACTGGAGTGATTGGAAGTTTGAACAAATGAAAAAATTTTAAAGGCGCAAACAATTTGTTTGGAAGATGATTGAATGTCATTGTGGACCCATACTTGAGCTGCTGGATACTCCAGTGTGACTATGAAGGCCTCTTCTTCTGCTTTGACTCTGGATTATACTTGTATGAAAATGAAGGAACCAATGAAAGGACTGCCGCGGGCCGCTGATGTGTGCAGAGATGAAGAAGCCTATATGTTGTCTTTTAAAGTTATAGGAGACAAAATAATTGAAAGGTAAGCAGCACGGGCTCCTCGCTCGCTCAGAAATGTACAAAATTCTGGTGATTGTGGAATAAATAGTTGACATTTCAGACCGGTAATGCATGAGTCGGTAACATTACAAAGCAAATGGATTACTGAAATGTGCGACGTAGGGTCGAGCCGAGCACAGCTGGACTCGACCGCAGCTGTTAGGAAACGTCTCGCCTCCCGTTCGTGGGGCTTCTTCAGTTCTAACTGACTGCAGGGGTTTTGTGACATGAAGGCTCAAATGACTTGTGTTCATTTTTTTTTTAATGTTTTTAGTGTTGGTATTAGGCATAAAGTATTACAATGCTCACATGGATGTGTGTGAAAAGTTAACTGGTATTTAAGTGCATGCTGGGAATGGCATTGTCATGATTGGATGGCAACTGTGTCAGTCGAGCTCCTCGCCATCAGAACGCCCCCTCCCACTCTAGATTGAAATACTAACCCTAACCCTTAGGCATGGAAGAAGAATAATAGCAACCTTGTTGACCTAGCACCTTTTTAAACACAGCATTTACAATGTCCTTTGACATACAGAAAAGAAAAAAAACTACGTTGCTCATAAAGAAATTGGAAAAAAGACAAAAAGTGACACTAAAAAGAGGTAAAATGGAGTTAAAATAGGGTGATTCAAACAAGGGCAACTGAAGTCAATAAAAAAACAATAAAAAGATGATATAAAGTAGAAATTAAAATGCACAATAGAATTCATAAAATGGTGACATCAAATAAAAAATCTAATGAATACAATAAAAGGAAATGGCAAACAATGTTTGGGTTTTTTTTTAGAAGTGATTTAAAAGGAGTCACTGATAATGCAAGTCTCATCTCTGCAGGTAAGGCGTTCCAGAACCAAGGGGACCCGATGGCAAAAGCATGGTCACCTTTATTTTTAAGCCTCAACTCAAGAGCAGCTGTAAGGGCTTTGAGGGAAGCCAAGATCGGGGTGATGTTGCGTTGTCTGCAAAGTGAGTAGGAAGTTATAGTGGTCAAATCTTGAGAACTAGAGAGTGGGCTACTTTGCCAAGTCAGAGACTGATACAATACGTTTAATTCTGCAAGTGTTTTTAGTGGAGGAAGCAGGATTGGACAGGCTTTTTAAATCTGCAGTTCAAAACTCAAATCTGAGTCAAATAGTGCGCCTAAATGTCTGTCAGTGGTCAGTGATTGAGTATTACCATCCTACCGTCCAGCAGCTGATATCATGCGGTTGAGAACAGCGGTTAGGCTTTTTGGTGTCCCTATGTCTTGGTGGGAGGTACCACATATGTCTGCGTCATCTCTGCAACAATGAGAAGATAGACAATAAAATAGGGCCTGAACACGAACCTTGAGGTACACCACAAATAATTGGAGTTGTGTATGATAAATAGTGACAGAGTAGGTTCTTTCTAAAAGGTAAGAATGAAGGTGTGTCGTCCCTGATGTCAACCCAGGTTTTGAGATGATTGATTAAATTGGCATCATCCTTTGTGTCAAAAGCTGCACTCAAATCTAAAAGACCTTTACTTACTGCCAGAGGAGGTTCTGTGTTAAATACAACTCTAAACCTGACTCAAACTTCTCAATGTTGTGATGCATTAATGCCACAAGTTGGGCTCACACCACTTTTTCTAAAAATTTTGATAATAGCGGAAGTTTAGAAATTGGTCTAAAATTCTTAGAATCAGGGATCAAGGTTGTTTCTTTAAAAGGAGTTGGACTATGGCATGTTTAAAAACAGATGGGAAGATGGTGTCCTCTTAGGAGCTTTTAATACACAATAAAATGCCAGCCCCAGTTGTGAGCTTCTGAGAAATGTGGTGGGAGTAATGTCAAGGCTGCAGAAATGTCTTTTTATACGAGAATGATATCAGACAATAGAGACTGATGCAGGCTTAAAGTAGCTAAGATGACTGAATGTGTGCACTGGTATGTAAAATGGGGGAGTTTTCTGTCTTGTATTCTTGACTTTGCTAATGAAAAAAAAGAAAGTAAAAACGTCTTACGCATCTCATGCGAGGCGTTAGTAAACTAACACGGAGGGTTATTTTTAACCTTGAACGCAATTCTTGGTGGAGCTTGTTTGATCAAATTAGAGGAAAACGTATACTCATGGTTTTGTTCAAACATGCGACAGATCAGCCGCGTGTTCGCATGGATGAAACACTCGTCGTCTTTGAAAGCGGTTTTGCAGTTTTGTCGCCGCGTGTGAAGCCTGGAGAAAAGCTTGAAAGTCGACCGCGTCTTGCAAGTCAGGAAATCATTGCAAATTTTAGATTCTATGACATTGTAGGAGTGAGATACAGCAAGGTATTGAGATTTGGGGGCGTATGCTGCGAGTGGACAACGTTCACTGCTCGTCTCTTCACACGAGATCTGCTGGAAACAAAATCGTGAACCTCTTGTCTTAATTTTCATAATATAAACCACTATTTCCAGACATCTGTACTTTGTGAACTACAATACGAAATTATGTTTTGTTTTGACACTGAGGCGAAACCTGAAGCACGGTAGTTGTCCGAGATGGCGGAACCTCAGTTTTTTTCCCAGTTAATCTGCCACATACGATGATGTCCCCACATGCCCTCTCGAACAGCTCAACAATCGTTCATATTTGACCCCATGTGATTACGAATGCTCCAATGACTGGTGTTCACACTTGGCCCCAGGTGATTTTTGAACAATTCTAAGGACTGTTGCTACAACAGCCTGGTGCACAAACCCAGTGATACCAATAAGTGTGATGAGGACCCCACAGAAGCCAAAGACCTGGCACTTTCTTCTAGTCGGTTACAACTGAAGAAACCCCTTTGATTAGAGATGAAATGTCTTCAGGTGTTTACAGCCAAGTCAGGGCGTCCTCGATTCAACCCTGCAGTTGGCAACTGACCTGGATGACTGACAATCTGCAGACATCACTGGAATCCTTCATTAGTAATGCATGGCAGAATGCAATTAGGGCTAAATACATTATTTCATATTTATTGGATGATCTAAAGGATTCAGGAGCATCTGGCCCTCTCAGATGATCAGATATCTCCAGCTCTCCTCCCCTTTAAAGCCTTGGGTCCAACTGTCAAATGCAAATGTTGTTTTTTTTCTGTTGTTTTTTTCCAAGCGTACCATGTGTGCATCTAACCCATATTGTCTGTGTCTCATAGGAGCTCTCAGCACATTTGCTTGTCATCCAGGAGCGGAAGCGACCAGCGAAGAAGAGGATTTAACCCTCAGAAACTAATGAGCCTTCATGTCCCTCCTGATTTGGGCCTGAAATAACTGACATGGAATGGATGGACAGACATCAACCACTTCTCCAGGCCTTGTGGCTGACTTAATTGAAGCAACTGCTCCCCCGACGATATGAACCAATCACTTCTGAACGTTTGAAGCACGAGCAGACCCAACTTCCGTGCATCGTTTCTGCACTGTGCTGAAGCTCCACTGAATTGTGGGAACACTAAAGGCCAGGCCTTTGGACTGTTTGTGCCCAACGGGTGCATTGTGGGCCTGGAGGCCCAGCCTGTCCACTCCTGCTCTGTGACTGTGTGTCTGCTGTGTGATCTGATGTGACACTAAGACGTCATTACCCTCATCACTGTGCCACAGCCTGCCGCTCTGCACTGGAAACCAGCTCTGACAGCCATGACCCTCTAACCTGATTGGACCAGTGACCCCTGACCCCCTACAGCCATAGAGATGGTGCTCAACTCCACTGCTTTTACATGCAGACCTCTGGACTACTGTACTAATACCCTGACGAGGACGCAAAGATTTTATCTGTCTGCTTCTGTCCTTCTGTCTGTTCTTGCTCTGATCTCAATCTGACTTGAATCAGTCACAGTGATTTGGCTCATGTCCTTTGCCTCATTTCTCTCTTGTATGATATTTCAGTGATTTGAACTATTTAGACTTTGATTCGTTGGGTTTTGTTTAGACTGTATTGATACCTCTGTCCCGATCAGGTGCACAAATAGCCACAACTACTCAGGCATCATTCATTTCCTCTGCTGTTGATTGTTCAGCCACTCAGCCCGGATTCATGTGATTGTATTAGCGCGGAGGGGCGATAGCGGGGAGGATCCCGTTCAGTGCCGAGTCGCAAGAGGGTTTTCGGGACGCTGCAAGCTCATGCTACTGGAAAAAAAAACAAAACAAAAACAAAACGTTGCAATAACAAGCATCAACTTTTGTCTGCCATCTGCTGATTTTTTTTACCGAGCTCGCGCGCGCTCTTCTTCGTTGACTCTGCTCGGATTCCATCAGCTACCTGTGACATTTCCGTTGAGTGCTTCAGAGGGCCTAATTGCTGTATGACATTTAGAAGGCGCGTTGTACTGTGTCAAAAAGCCTTCATGTCACTAGGTTGCCCAATACTGTGTAAGAGGTCTGTGTCCCGCCATGTGGTTATTCGCTGTCGCTGCAATGTAATAATAGCCGCTCCGTTTTGAAGAGAACCATTAATCCTATGTATCTTGTTATGACTTTCATAAGTGCTTGTGCATACAAACCATCTGTCCTCACTTCCCTCAGGGACCCCCCTCCTCCCCCAGGCGACACCCACTCCTCCACAAACACACACACACACACAGCAGTTTATCTCCATCTGGACAACGACCCTGTCACTCATCTCGTCTTCTCTCGTAACAAGTTATTTGGTGTTTCCACGGTAAAACAGGTGAGCGTGTCCGTACCCTCCAAAGTCATACCAGTAATCAAAAGCGTTTGTCATCAATCACAACCTGCTTAATTTGTGTACGAACAGACATAGGGCGGCGCGGCTCTGAACAAAAGGAGAAAGGCGTCCGAAAAAAAGAAAAAACAAGAAAATGCAAAAGCCAGTGATGCCCGCTTAGAGTCACGTGTCACCAATCATGGAATAGCCTGTATACCTCGTCAAAGACACAGCAATAGGCCCTGGTACTCTGTCAAACCCGCAAGGGGAGGCGAGGAACTATCAGGGTGGGAAACGGAGCCACGAGGAGATGAAATGGACATGACATGGGCATTTGTTTCATCCTCAGCTGTAAATACAAGTGGAAAACGGAGAGAATGAAGTCTTTGTTTGTCAAACTATTTTTATTGTTCTGAGAAAAAAAAAAAAATAAAGAATTAATGGCAATGCTGAATGCCGCTGGTTGTTCCTTTCGAAGGTGGCGGGGCATGTGGCGGAGAAGCAGCAGAATCCTAGAACAGATCAATAGGTTGGAGTGACCCATACGCTCTAAAGGGGAACAACATGGCAAGAGCTGGCTTCCGGTGCAGGGACCTCATATTGATCGGTCAGCACTGTGAGAGGAATCACGAGTAAGCCCTTCATAGTCTCAATAGTCTGCCTGCAGAGAGGCTTATTCCCCGCCAGATGCATGAGCGACCTGGACATTAACTGCAGCTATGAAGAATAACAGTTTGCTGCTAAATGGCATCATGAGAAGTTTTGCATGGATCTTTTCAAATGCATCAAATCGCTTTTGCTACAGAGACGAAAGCCATTTCAACGGGAACAGGAAACCCCTATCAGATGTTTCCTTCTTGGAATAAAAGAGCAAAGGTCAATGAAACGCTCTAAAACCAACGCTCTTATCCGGCCTATTATCCTGAATATGCAGGATAATTCCTCCTGCATATTCAGGAGGAATTAAGTCACAATCTCAATATATTGATATATATTGATATATTGATATATTGAAAACCCTGCTTGTAATTGATTTTCCATTGGGCCAAAAACCTGAATCTTGCATTATGTGGCTTTAATGCGCCACTCATTGTCCAATTCAGTTGTCTAGGTTGGAGATGACGATTCCAAAGAATTTAAAGGGACACAGGCACCAGCTGCTTAAAGAGATACACAAGACAAATGAAAAGTCTGGTACAGACAGCAGAGGCCGATTTGTATGCGGATTTTTACACTCCAGTAAGGTTGAAAAGCTCCTGCACTTCCTACAAAACAAAAAGCCAGCCAAAGTCTTTCTAACGTGTCATTAAAGTTGTGAAACCATATTTTGATAACCCTAACCTTTTTTTGTTGTTGTTGTTGTTATTGTTTTGGGTTTTTTTTTTTGTTTTTTTTTTGTTTTTTGCCTGAACCCACCCAAACGGACCGACAAAAAAAGTCTATAAATACATCACCAAAATATCCCAAAAAAAAAAAAAGTCTGCATTTCACTCAGGATGAGATTCCTGTTTGACCCCGTCATTCTCCATGAACTGCTCCCTTTGTGGACTTTGTCTGTTTATGCGCTGACTCCACATGTCCACACCGCACTTACAAACTCACGTCAAGTCTGCGAGGGCACAAGGCTGCTGGATCCAAAGGTCCAGTGCAGAGTTTTGTTTTGGTTTTTTTGTGAACTGAATATCAATTAAAATGACAAGGAACTCCATCTTTTTTTCTTTTCTTTTTAAGTTTTCCACACTGAAAGATTACAATAATAAAATGTTTTTTGATTCAATATGCTATGTAGTCTGTAATTCTGTGTGGTTGATTGTAATTATTTATAGCCTACATGATTCAAGTCGGGTTTTGTTGACGTTTAGCAGCCTTCAGCACTTGTAGACTTCCCAGGAATGCCAGCAAAATCATGTACGAGCACTGAAGTCTGGATACCTCTGACTTCTTAAGCAGGAAGCCTCTCTGGCAGTCTGCTTAATGTAAACTACAAATTGCTACGGATGACACACAAAAAGTACCTGCCTCTTGTCCTCATTTCTGCACCTTTTAAATTGTGCGGAAAGTAAAGACACGACAGACGACAGCAGCGTGAGCGTGAACGTTCCCAATCAACCAGGAAACCTTTGGAGGAACTATGTGCACGTCCATATCAGGAACTGCGGTTTAAATTAATTTCCGGGTAAATTGTTTCACCACAAAAAATGTCCATGAAGCTTCAGGACTGTTACTCCCAGCATTAAGCCACAGCTGCAAACTGCTTTGCCAACACATCGACATGAAGAAGGCGGCAAACGACAGATGGACTGTTGACGAAGTCCCGCGGCTGCTCAGCATTTATGCCTAGAATGAGGTCCAACAGGAACATGAAAACCCAGGACACGGAAGCATGTGGAAACCAAAATGTGAAGAGCTGTGACAGGCAAGAAAAAGTAGGAAGTAAGTGCAGAAGACGTGCAAACACCA
Source organism: Dactylopterus volitans (assembly GCA_901007715.1). Lineage (NCBI taxonomy): Eukaryota > Metazoa > Chordata > Actinopteri > Syngnathiformes > Dactylopteridae > Dactylopterus > Dactylopterus volitans. The sequence goes on from CAAKHG010014758.1 coordinate 7,741, forward strand.
AGAAAAAAGCAGGACAAAACATGACTGGTCCAGAGTTTTTATTATTTGGTACCCATGAATAGATAGCAGGTGCTTGTGTCTTAGAGTGCCAGTAGTTATCTTGCTGATTGAGAAACTAAAAGCACAAAAATGCCCTGAATATGTTTACATGCATAGTAATGTGCCCATAGCATAAAATGTGCTTTCGGATAATGACATTTAGCCAATTTACATCTACAATGCACCTCTGTACATAGTGTCATTGCTTTTGTGCTGAGAATAACGTTTGGTACACCGACTTGAGTTAAGCGTCTCTCTCTCGCTCTCTCTCTACCTTATAATCAAGAGTTTACTGGTTCATGATGATGATTTTTACTATGACCTGTACAGTGCGTTGCGACGACTCTAAAAGGATTTGAACGGTTCAGTCATTCTGCGGCGCGGCGCTGTAGCAGTCAGTGGCCTCATGGGGGAGCTGTGAGACTAGAATCTTCTCTGTCCAAGCGCTTCCTCTCTGCACAAGAGGTCTGGAGCCACAGTGGAGCAGAGGCTTACAGTGTTCAGTGCGGCGCCCCTGCTGGGTCAAATACTGTCCTTGGCTTTGATGTCCATTTACTGAAGAGTGCCGCTCCACTTCAGGGTCCCTCTTACCCCCCCCAACACCCCCTCAACTGGGAGTCAAATCATCACTCCATTAGCCTCCAATAACATGCACCAGGTACTTGACAGCCATCAAAACGGACTCACGGCGATGGCATTCCACCAAATGAAAATGGACAGATTTATTTGTTTTGAGAAAAATGATAAACCCATGCAGAAAAAGAAAAAAGGAAAATGATTCCGTATTGGACAACAGGCCTCGTAAAGCCTCCATGACTGGAGAATAACTAGTTTTGACATCATGATGATAAAGATCTCCCTCAATATGACGGGAGCTCGGCGTAACACATTGTAACACTCTGTTGCTGGTCCCGTGGCGTAACGACCACTAGATGGACCCATGGCACTGGAAACATTGGTAAGTACAGTAGCTGAGAGCTCGAAATTTGGACATGATAGTGCGGCTGTAACTGTAGCTAAAGTAAAACATCAAATCTCAGAACCACGTGGAGGCGGAGTCACAGAGCCGCTTGGAATTGACTCTTTTGACTGAAAACACGAGAACATCTAGCCGGTGAGTTGTGAAGGTTCTGGACCAACGTGCCGACGTGTTTTTCCTCATCCGGACTCACTGCAAAGCACTAATGCAGTAAAGAAAGACATTTGGATGAAACATGCAACGGTGCCTTGTGGGTGCTACATTAAGCCCTTATGCTAGATTTTGGAATGTAATGAAGAATGAAAAATTATACCTTCAAAATCTATTTTGTAGACAGCAATAGTTATAATTTATGGGGCAAAACACACTTTATATTATTGGTTACAGCCAAAACTACATGTACATGTATATTCACTTGATAACTTACATGTCGTGCTTTATAAGAAACAGATATGATAGAAATATCAAGAATATAAAAAGAGGTTGGATATATTTCTTTTAAAAAATAAAAGAAAACAAAAAGGTCTCCTGCTCCCGTTATTGCTGGCTGCGTTGTGAGTACGGAGAAATATGCAAAATAGATTTGTATCTAAGCAAGTTTGTCTGAGTCACGACCTGCCCCGGCTGTTTTAGGGCGACTATACCACTTTGTCTTTTCATTGCAAAGATTTGCAATTGTGCCAAATTGCTCTTTAAATGTGTTTATCAAATAATGTGCTTTTGATAAAAGAAACATGTATACAAAATAACATGAATACAATATAAACCAATCAGCTTGGTCGACAAAGGGCCTAACAACTAGTTTGCCAACTGAGTGACCACAGAAGGGCAGCCCTGGTTTGAATAAGCTGCATGCCACGCGGTGCGGTCGCCCAGCTTCCCTTTGACAGCATTGGCTTCTCTTCATTGTTTCTGTTTTCGGGGCGTCCACCGCTGCAGACCCAGTGCTGCAAGACCAGTATGGCAACAGTCCTCGGAGCGGAGTCTGAGAGCCTCCACCATAGCGCCGTCCAGCACAGCTCCACCTCCCTAACCCCGGCCCCGGCCCCGGCCCCGACCCCGGGCCCGGCTCCTGTTTGGCAGTCAGCCATCAAACAGGGTCTGGCTGTGCCCCCCTTGCGCAGGCTGTGTCAGGACGACTGCATCAGGCCTGTCAGGCGTTTCCCCGTCAACGACTTGCCCTGGATGGTCAGTTGAGATTAAAATACATTACCAGACTGAAGCTCACACAGCATAAATGAATAGAAATCTCCACGAATGAGGCTCTTTTTGGACGGGAAATGCACCACGAAACCGTTCATGTGACTAGACTCCTCTTACAGGTATAAAAAGCTTTAATAGAGTGTAATATGGTTACAATTGCAAAAGCCACAGACCGTGAGCCAGCCAGTGTGGTTTGTGGTATGAACAGCCGCAGCTCCGAATGACTTACCACACTGCGGGTGAACTTCTCCAAGGAGGTGCGGCGGCCCTGCTCAGTGTCTGCTGGCTGCTGTTTTGGGAGGGGGAGGGTGGGGGTGGCAGGGTGAGTGTTCGGGTCGGGTTGGGGTGTGGACGGGGTCGGGAGTGATGCAGTTAGTGAGGAGAACGGGCAAAGCATTGCAAATGTGAGTGCAGAGGACAACGTGGAGGATGCATTTTTGAAAAGGAAATGGAGCGGGGTAAGTGACAGATCCAGCAGAAGGAGCAGTGTTAAAAAAAACCCAGACAGGACAGAAAGGCTGGCATGAACAGAGGCAGCTGTGATTGGCTAAAAAGCTCCATATTACACAGCTATGATAGATGCGTGTCTTTTTTTTTTTTTTTTTGTTCTGCAAAAAATGTGATTGACTGAGCTACAGAGACGTGCAGCTGAACACAGTCACTGCTGCAAACCAGGAACATCATATTTCACTGCTGTATTTGTCTAATCCAAACTTGTTGTGGCTTATTCGTTTGTGGATTGACTTCTTCTCACAGCAGCGCGTCTGTGTTCGGCATATGGTGGCATTTCCAGGCATTTCCATGATTAAAGTAATTTAAATAATTTCTTTGTTCCTGCAGTACCTGGATTTTGAAGACATTGTTTTCGCCTTTTTACATATTGTTATTTTCATGTTTCAATGCTTTTGAAATCACAAATACTATTAAACCGCTAGTTGCCAGAGCCACAGCGTTCAGTAGCTGAAAATGCTAACGATTAGCCTTGACCTTGATGGTGCAGGAGACCCATTTCTTAAAGTCGTACATGTACAGTGAATAAAGCACTACAAGCTACTTTGCTGCACGTCATAATGATAATCTATCTCACCGCTGGCAGGACACATAAAGTAGATATGAGCCTTGAATAATAGAATATAATCAAACCAAGAGAAGAGAAATGTTAAAAAGGCGGAGGGGAGACGGGGGCCAGCAAGTCCAGCTCACCTTCTTTCTGGCTAGCAGGAGGTCTTGGTAGATGTTGGATCGCAAAAAGCGTGCATAGCTGTCACTTTTCATTAGCTTGAATATGTGCTCCTGCAACCGAGAGAGGGAAAAAAAAAAAAATAAACTGGGTGAGACAAAAGTGAGGAGTTCTGCTTATGGTGATGTCGTGCATGCATGTGCGATTTGCAGGCAGAGCCCTGCGAGCCGGAGCTGAGTAATGTCCTGCCAGTGCGAGGCATTCAAAACACACACACACACACACAAAGACACACATCGCCCAAACCACTTTGAACCAGGGGAATTCACGGCGAGGCGGCCTAACAACCCGTTCACAGAATTACTCGCCTCATTATGTCCCTGGCAACACACACCGCCATTCTTCTTCACTTTCTGTCCCTCTGTGCTTTTCTCACTCTTTTACTTTTGTGACATGAGGGAGGTGGAGGGGTTCGGCGTTCCTGTGGGCACGCGGACAAATGAGAGAGCGACCGGTCGCGGCGTGCGAGTGTGTGTCGGTGACAAATCAATCCGAACTCAGCGCCCCTTTTTTTTTATGCGCAAAACCCCCGAGCTCACACACAAGCTTTTAATGCACGGCATGATTGTTTTTTCTTAACTTAAGATGATAGAAGCGATCGTTACATATGGTGAAATGTCAAAAAAGGATCCACCGATGTTTATAGAAAGATGTTCATGTGAATTTGTCTGATTTTCTTGTGGAGGCCACAGTTTTATGCACCTTTTCATTCGAAACGCTAGATTGTGTTGCCTTTGTGATCGTATTGCGCGCGTGCAGGCCGGCGAGCCGGTGCCGTGCTCGCGTCGGCCGCTCGCGCCGACGTGTGTGAGTCCCGCGCTCACGCATGCGTGAACATGCAAAAAAAAAAGCCATGGGAATCCATCCGAGTGGAAGAGACAACCCGGTTCACCTGAGCGTCCTCAAAGCTGTACCGTCCGGGGTCCTTGAGGTTCTGGCTGGTGCGCTCGTAGCTGTGAGAGTCCAGGTTGATGGAGCTCGGCGCTCCTTCAGCCAGAAACTCCTGCCAGATCTCCTGCGCCCTGGAGGACACTTCCTGGAGCGGCCGTCGCTTCAGGTCCTGCACTGCCAGCCAGAACCTGTAACAGCATCATGCATCAACATCAACAAAAGCGCTATGAAATGCATTTTCCGAATGCAACATTCCATACTCCAGTTGTCTGGTCTGCCATGATCATTTATGATGATGAAAAGCTCATTTTCACAAGTAATTTATCAATTTGCACACATCTACGTGTCTTATAGTGTGAAGGTGTAGTCGAAGGCTTATGCAATCGTCTCTATGGGGACAATCTGTGGTGTCAGGACTGATGTACCGTGTTCATTGGAGTACCAACATGCTTTTTACCTCCACCAAGCAGGTTAGATACGCAAATGTTCACCTGCATCCGGAGGTTTGTCTGTTTATCTGTGAGCGGTTTTACCTAAAAACCACTCAGATGATTTTCAAGAAATTTAGTGAGCCAAGAAACGTTCCATCACAGTTTGGGGCACATGTTGCACTGCTGCTGGTGGAGGCCTTCTGGTCATTCATTTATTTCTAATTAAAATTCATTCTAATGGAACATTTACTAGTTGCTTGTGTACATAGTTTGTTTTGCCGTATAAATACATGGAAAACAAAAATAAACCAATAAACACGCATGAAAAACCATAACCAACTGCAGGATTGATCCCTCTAAACATCGTTTTAACAATCAATCAATCAACCAGCCTTTATTAGACTTGAAGGACACTGATGTTCCCCTCGTTTGCAGTGACAACGAGCTCATTCGCAATAAATAAATACTACAAATACTACAGATGAAAACTAGCCTTCTGGCTAATTCTGGCTTTTTTTAACCATGTGTAATCATGTGTTTTGTGAAATTGCACTGTCCCCTTTTAAATAAGCTAATAATAATTATATATCATAGCAAGTCCCCTCCCACCATGTCACAGATGAGGCTGATCATTTATGGATCCAATATTCAAACATGACATAAGCAGTGCTGGCATCCTTGAAGTGAATAGCTATACTGTGTATTGTCATGTAAAAAGGTGGTGACTGGAATCTGGCATCTGATGATCAAGATGCGGCACAATAAATGTGATGAGATCACGGCATGCACAACACGGCGGCACCGACCCGCGGGCACTGTCTGATGAGTATGAACAGAGATAAAAACAGCAACGCCTGAACAGCACAATAACAGAGCTGCAAATGACCGCAGGGTCTCACCGCAGATTCTCCGAGCTGAACTCCGACTCCAGGAACTTCAGAAACTGGTCTCGTCCTGCTGGGTCTTTCAGAGCTTCTTCCAGGGTGAAGCCCCACTTCTTCACGCGCTGCTGGCTGGGGTCACGACTGCTCAGGATGGAATAGAATAGATGGGATGCACATGGATGGGGTGGAATACGAATCAGTGGTTTGTTGTTCACTCATTTTCCCTCACGGCCGGCGCGGGGAAGAGGCCAGGATGTCAGGACGCAATCAACTTTCAGGAGTGGCGACCTTCGCCCTCATTTGAGATCGAGATACAAACAGGCAGATCCCCCCAGTTCAGGGCAACAAAAGCCCATCAGCACCGAGGCCTAACGCCGTATAAACGTACCAATATGACCTTGGCTGTAGGCACTACTGGCACTATTCTACTCCCAGCATGCCCCTCCAGCCTCACCTTGCCTCCAAGTCCCAGAAGGAAGCGTCATCACTGATCCAGGGGTTGGAGGGCTCCGTGGCCGACACAAAGGGGTCATACTCCATGAATTGTTCCGTGTAGCTCATCAGACTGTCGGCCACCTTTGAAACCTTCATGCAGTGTCTGTCCAGCTGAGCGTTCAGGAATGTAATCTGACAGAGAGGCAGAGACAGTAATGAGGAAGCTAAATAAGGTAACAGCTCATCAGTCTGTGTCCAGAATGTCATCATGATGGATGGGAGAGACTATGATGCCTGATGGTAATAAAGCGTGGAGCTGACTCCAACGCCACGACTTACCTCCTTCTGAACGTCCTCCCTGGTGGGCTTCCTGAGCGGCTGGGAGCTGATGTGGACCGGACTCGGCTGGCTCTGGCCATCATCTGGCACCCCGTACACGGACTGGAGAAGGCCAGAGAATAGACATGTTGGAGCTACTTTTGTTTTGATGCCACCAGGCTTTGACGACCCTCGACAGATCGGGGACTCAGGGTTGCGGTTTGATAAATGTGTATTGGCTGCGGGAGCTTGGCTGCGGCCACCAATGAGAATAGTCAGGTCGTGTCATCAATCTGTCTGGGAATGCAGAGAAAGGAGGGTTGTGCAGATTGATTTTATGTATTTTTTTTTTCATGAAATATTTTAATATGTGACTTTTATGTGTATTTGGTTCAAACGCTTTTATTTGATATAATATAATATCACATAATCAGAAATATCCCACTGTACTAATAACATAATAAAAACAATAGTTTTAATAGATTAGAAAAATGATGTTTTTAATGATAATACTAGGATGTTAATAATAGCACAAACACTAATACTGATATAATCCTAATGCTAAATATTATTTTTATTAATAACAACACTAAATAATAACAGCAATAGTAGTAGTAGTAGTAGTAGTAGTAGTAGTAGCTGCAGCAGCAGTAGAGGTATAATAATACTTTTTCAACTACAAAATTGCTTGTGGATGAATTTGCAAGTCTTTTGAAAAATTTAAATACACAAAAAGCATATCTTTGGGTGTTTAAAATGCATTAATTGAATACATTTAATGTTTCTCCTCAGGCTGAGACGATGTTAAAACTGCATTTTAAAGATAATGAAGCTGAACAGTTTAATGGCTTTAACGTCTTTTTGAAATTACACTCGTTGAAAAGTTTGCATGGGGGGCGTTCATGACCTCAGCATTTCTGTATGAGATGGTCGATGGGAAGTTTGCGGAACACACCAGGTCAGATTCTGAGGAGATTCTTAAAGTTACACCGTCACACGCCACCCCGCCCTCGTCTCCCCCCTCTTCTCACCTTTTTTACCCTGTGTGGGTTCCTTTCTCTGCGGCATTTGCGGATGTCCATCTCGGTGGTGTTGACACAGCCGGGCTGTGGGCGGCAGCAGCAGACAGAGCGTGTTTCTGGGTCAGATAACAGTGTTTCTCCAGCATGCATTGTCCCACTCATACAATGCAAAGCTGCTTCTCTATTCAGCGATGCCACGCTCACAAAGGCCTGTATGCAAAGTGACTGGCACCAAATCTGATTCTGCAGCAACAAAACACTCTCAGCGGAACAGTTTGCGGAGCTGAAACTGCTATTCTCGGGCTTCAAATACTAAAACCGACTACCTACATAACAGTTGTTCTCTATTTTTCTTTCTTTTTTGTTTTGCAGTTTTGCAACTTCGGAGCCTACTCCCTCCTTCATCTCTGTCCTTTTCTACGGAATATGCCTTCGGCAGTGACTCACCACCGGTCGATGGACGTCCCAGAATGCCCTCTCCTGGCTATCCAGGATCTTCCTCTCTGCCTTGTCCTTCTTTCTGTCAATTCTGCCAATAAACACCAAAAACGGCACACAGTTAATAAATCAGGCCACAGATTTAAGCCATTCCTCCCTGACCACAACACACACACAAACACATGCACACACACACACACACACACACACACACACACGCACACACACACACACACACACAGGAAAAAAAAACAAAAAACAAAA